>CAUYUJ010019701.1:96101-141101 GCA_963575745.1 Prorocentrum cordatum
CACCACCACCATCATCATCATCATCATCATCATCATCATCATAATCCCCTTCCTCCTCCTCCTCCTCCTCCTCCTCCTCCTCCTCATCATCATCATCATCATCATCATCATCATCATCGTCATCGTCATCGTCGTCATCATCATCATCACCATCGCCAGCATCATTCATCATCATCACCACCATCATTATCATCATCATTATCATCAGCATCACCAGCAACATATTCAGCATGATCGGAATCATCAGCAGCATGTCATCATCATCATCAGCAGCAGCATCAGCATCAGCAGCAGCATCATCATCATCATCATCATCATCATCATCATCATCATCATCATCATCGTCATCGTCATCGTCATCGTCATCATCATCCACATGATGATCCTCATCCTCATCCTTATCCACATCCCCATCCCATCCCATCCCCTCCCCTTCCATCCCATCCCATCCCATCCCATCTTCTCCCATCCCCTACCATCACCTCCAATCCCCTCCCATCCGCTTCCATCCCCCCCAATCCCCTCCAATCCCCCCTGATCCACTCCAATCCCCTCCCATCCCCTCCCCTTCCATTCCCTCCCATCCCCTCCCATACCCTCCCATTCCCTCCCATCCTCGCCTCCCATCCCCTCCCGTTGGCCCTGGCCCCGGCTCACGGCCCGGGCCCGGCCCTGGCCCCGGCTCCGGTTCCGGCCCTGGCCCCGGCTCCCGATCCCGGTTTTGGCCCCGGCCCACGTTCTGGCTTCGGTTCCGGTCCCACTCCCGATCCTGGCCCCCAAGGATATCATCTACGCTCCGTGGCCTCCCAGATGCCCAAGATGCCGAACCGAGCTTCAAAACAGCGAACGAAGCCTGGAAGTCGCCACAGGAGGGCTCCAAGACTCCCCGAACGGTCCTGATAGGCAACCCGCGTCGTCATCAACATCGTCAACATCGCCATTGTCTTCCTCCTTCTCCTCCTCATGATCGCCGCGCTCTACTCGCCCCTGCCCTTCCTTCGTGCCCCCCACCCCCCTCCACCTGTCCATGCGACCTTGCTCGCCTCACTCTCCTCCTACTCATTCCCCCCTGTGCTCCCACTCCTCCTCATCCTCCTCTTCCTCTTCCTCCTGTCCCCCTCCTCATCTTCCTCCCCATGCTCCGCGCCCTCCTCCCCAACCTCAGGGTCGGCGGCACCGGCCGAACGGCCTTCGCAATCAATTTTGGGATAAATATATTATGTAGTCGATCCCCTGCTCGAACGAGGAGCGATAATGGGGAGACTGGCTCAGGAGAAGAAACATCGACTTGGAATCGGCGATCCATCGCAGATAGTACGGCAACATCGGTGGCGCGAAGGGGGCAAGCAAGAGGGGGCAGGCCTTCTCGACGGCGACGGGCCTCCTCGGAGGCCTTCCAGCCTTCTTTGATAAAGCCCCCTGTGGCTCGGAGAAGGCCCAGGAAGCCCCTCAGAGGGCAGGAGGCCCCCTGGGCCTTCCGAGAAGACCCGACAGCACGTCCCCGATACTGAGTCCACACGTTCCTATAGGCGGGGTGGGCTGGGCCAGCAGAGCCCCGTCGGCGGTGAGTGGGCGACGGGGGGCCGAGGCATCCCCGCCTGAGCACTATCCCCCCTTAACGTAGCCCTCGAGTGCTGCCGCTCCTGCCTCGGGGGGTACAAGGAAGAGGATAAGGAGAGGGAGGAGGAGGAGGAGGAGGAGGAGGAGAAGGAGGAGGAGGAGGAGGCAGGAGGAGGAGGAGGCAGGAGGAAACTCCTGGCGGAAGCTCCGAGGGGCCCGGCCTTCTCATCCACGCCTCGCAGCGCCTGCGGCTCTGGAAAGAGGTCGTGCAGCACCGCCTCGTCCAAGGCCAAGGCGGCCATCTGGGCGAAGGCCCCCAGACCTCGCCGCCTACCTCATCGTGTGAACGGCCCCCGCTAGCCGAATGTGCTGCGGGGCGCGGGGCGCATCGGAAGCAGAGGACAAATCGGAGGACATGAGCGAAAGCATCACGAGAAACGCCCGTCCCGGAGCACAAACCCGACGACACGATACATCCCGCCACGACGCGGCGCGGCAGACGGTGCGACGATGCTCGGCGCGTTGTGGCGAGAGGCGGCGCGAGGTACCGCACCAGGAAACAAACGACACCACCCAACCCACGGCCCCACGATGCTTAGCGTGTACCAGAGATTTCGGCGTGGGCTTTTGCGTGGTATATACGCTACCGCCCCCGATGAGCCGTAACGCACCATGGAGGGCTGCAGGTGGGGTGGTGTCGTTTGTTTTTGGTCGAATTACGGCATGGCGTGGCACGACGCGACACGGCTCAGCCCGACGGGGCAGCCCCGGCGAATCCCCGTGCCCCCGGAGCACACGGGCAGAGCCCGAGCGGCCCCGGGGGGCCTTCGCGCGAACGCGGGCGGAGGAGCCCGACGCCTGGCAGGGGCCACGAGAGAAGCACGACGGCGCGAAAAAACTTCAGCATTTTCTTGGGGTGGAGGGCTCAGGGTGGAATCCATATGGGCTTCAACACCTCGAAAATCAATACGTCTTGTGAGTCACCTTTTGCAGATTCAAGGTCCGGGGAGTAGCAGTATCGGTACTTGTAAGTTCCCTCAACTCAGGCTCCCCAATCCTCGCCCTTCTCCAACGAATGATAGCGTGCAAGTGGTTTTCGACTTGCGTGATGTTTGTACATGCATGTCGTTAGCGGCTTGCTTCAGGATCAGCCCCCCCTGTTCAAGTAAGTAACCTTGCCGGAGCCTGAAACAAAAACAGGCTCAAGGGCCAAGCAACGGTCGCCATGGGGGAAGCGGGTCCTGAGGGAAAGGGATCCTGATCTTGTTCGCCGCTTTTCCGGGCTCTCGGAGCCCTCCGCGGGCCCCGGGACGGACAGAAAACGGCTCAGGAGGGAGATATCGTCCTGGGGGGGGGAGAGGGAGGAGGAGGAGGAGGAGGAGGAGGAGGAGGAGGAGGAGGAGGAGGAGGAGGAGGAGGAGGAGGAGGGCCCCAGAGCCAGCCTGCGTCCAGGCACCAGCACGAGCGAGGGGGGCACAGAACAGGTGGGTCGAGCAGCGGCGAGGCGTGATCCATCGAGACGGCATGTCAGATGTCACCCTCTGCCCCCCGCCCAAAGAAAATGCTCGGAAGACGGCAGATTGCAAAAAAAAAAACGAAGGATTGCACGAAGGATTGCAAAAAAACCCTTTGAACGAAGGATTGCAAAAAAACCTTCGAGGAGCAAAGTACGGCACAGGCATGCTTCCTCGGGGGTCCGCGCGGCACTCCCCTGGATCGGCGCAGGACCCCAGCAACAGCGACAGTCACGGACGATCGAGGCACTCGTTTTCGGAAGTCGGGCCCCGCAGACTCGACACCCCTGTGTGTGGACTTGCTGCAGCCCTCGCCGCTGAGCCAAAAATACGACGCAACAGTGCACAAGTGAATGGCCTACTTGTCTGCTACTCCACCACCTACCCCGTCATTCCAGCCCTGCCCAACAACGTGCTCATTGCAGGAACCAGGGGGGCAAAACACGGCAGAACCACAGTTCCTCGGAGGTCCGCGCAGATTTTTGGGATCGGCGCTGGACCCCCTCCCTCGCGCGCGGAGATGGCCAGGAGGAGGGCCCGAGAAATCCGCGCGGCGCTCCGAGGCATGATGTCTGAGCTGTAGAGTGTCCTTCGAGGCAGGCACGACCAGAGTCCACGTACCCCACCCGCGTGCCAGACTCTCTCTCTCTCTCTCTCTCTCCTTGGACGCCCGACATGGGTAGGGAAAACATGGGCAAGATGCCCAGCAGCCAGTGCTGCCAAAGACCAGCAGCCTCCGCTGCTGGGCAGGCGGCAGTCTGTTGTCACATGGCCAGCGCCCGCGGTGGTACGGACAGCGAGCCATGTTCAAGATGAGCTGGAAGTGCTGTCGGTCCTCGTGCCCATTGTTTTTCCATGCCCGTGTCGATCGTACCGATCGTGCCCGACCCGCGCGCCAGACTTGGGCCTCGCTCCATGGGGGGGGGCGATAAATGGCGGGGGGGGGGGGAGAAAGGTACACGTCTCGCCCGAAAGGCCCCCTTTTGGGGCCCCAGAGGACCCCTTCAGGGGCCCTGAAGGGCCCCTTTCCTGCAGCCCCCGCTGCCCCCCCCCTGCATCGCCCCCCCACTGCGCGACCGCGACGCCCAACGGACTCTCTCTCTCCCCTCGGGCCAGGCTCGGCCGCGAGAGCCCTCCGGGGGGGGCCCTTCGGCGCGGCAGGGGCCGCCCGCGCCGGAACGCCCTCTGGAGCCGCGCGGCGCGCCGAGGTGCCGGGGAGCTCGGGAGGCGCCGACCGATCACAGGCGGTGCTTCTCTAAAGAAACCCAGGCGGCCACAAATAAGTGGCCCCCACACGCACACACACACAACCCAAAAATGCAAGGGGTCGGCGGCTGTGGCGTAAGCCTACAGAACAAGTCGACACGAATTCCAGGAATCCTTAGATTATCCCAATGCGACCCTACCCAGGACTTGGAGCCCCTAGGAAAGCAGCATAAGCTAAGCTAAGTTAAGCTAAGCTAAGCTAAGCTAAGCTAAGCTAAGCGGAGCTAAGCTAAGCTAAGCTAAGCTAAGCTAAGCTAAGCCATTAAGAGAGCGAAGCTAAGCTAGGTTAAGCTAAGTTAAGTTAAGATGAAATAAGCTCTAAGCTAAGCTGAGCTAAGCTAAGCTAGGCTAGGCTAGGCTAGGCTGAGCTAAGCTAAGCTAAGCTAAGATGAGATAAGCTCAGCTAAGCTATGCTAAGGTTAGGCTAGGCTAGGCTAAGCTAAGCAAAACTAAGCTAGGCGTAGCTAAGCTAAGCTAAGCTAAGCTAAGCTAAGCTAAGCTAAGCTAAGCTAAGCTAAGATGATATAGGCAAAGCTGAGCTAAAATAAGCTGAGCTGAGCTAAGCTAAGTTAAGCTAAGGTAAGCTGAGGCAAGGTCAGCTAAGCTAAGCTAAGCTAAGCTAAGCTAAGCTAGGCTAGCCTAAGCTAGGCTAAGATGCGATCAGCTAAGTTAAGCTAAGCTGAGCTAAGCTAAGCTAAGCTAACCCTCTAGGCAGAGCCTAGGTAGGGAACCCCGGTTGCCGGGGGAACCGCGGGACGGATCCTGGGTGAACCGCCCGGGGCGTTTTGCACTGCCCGGCCCTTTAAGCAAATTATCGCAGGGGGACCCTACCTAGGATCTGGAGCCCCTAGGAAAGCAGCATAAGCGGAGCTAAGCTAAGCGGAGCTAAGCTAAGCTAAGATAAGCTAAGATAGCTAAGCTAAGCTAAGCTAAGCTCAGATGAGATAAGCTAAGTTAAGCTAAGCTAAGCTAAGCCAAGCCAAGCTAAGCTAAGCTGGGCTAGGCTACGTGAAGCGAAGTTAAGCTAAGCTAAGCTAAGTCAGCTAAGCTAAGTTAAGCTAAGCTAAGATGAGATCAGCTAAGCTAAGCTAAGCTAAGCTAAGGTAAGGTAAGCTAAGATGAGATGAGCTAAGCTAAGCTAAGCTAAGCTAAGCTAAGCCAAGCTAAGCTAGGCTAGGTTAAGCTAAGCTAAGCTAAGCAAAACTAAGCTAGGCTAAGCTAAGCTAGGCTAAGCTAAGCTAAGCTAAGCTAAGCGAAGATGCGATACGCAAAGCTAAGCTAAGATAAGCTGAGCTAAGCTAAGCTAAGCTAAGATAAGCTAAGGTAAGCTAAAGTAAGGTAAGCTAAGCTAAGCTAAGCTAAGCTAACCCTCTAGGCAGAGCCTAGGTAGGGAACCCCGGTTCTCGGGGGAACTGCGGGGCGGATCCTGGGGGAACCGCCCGGGGCGTTTTGCACTGCCCGGCTCTTTAAGCAAACACCATAAGAACCCTTCTGGGCAGAGCCTAGGTAGGGAACAAACACAGTAAGAACCCTTCTAGGCAGAGCCTAGGTAGGGTTTTTTTCATTTGCTTCTAGATCTTCGTCTTCCCCATCCACTTCACATAGTTTCCCACCTGTTCCTGGGACGTGTTTATTTGCGCACCGTTCATGCCTCTTCTTGGCCCCAGGGCCCCCTTCAGGGCCCGTAAGGTGCGCAAAAAATGCGCCTTGCTTCACCCCCAAATGGCAGTCATCGTGCAACCACAAGGAACGCCCGATGGGGAAGGAAGGGGCTTCTCTGGCCACGGCGACCCTCGGCCACAGAGGGGTTCCCCGACCCAGCCCCGCGGCACGGCCGAAAACCCAAGCCCCTCCAGAGCCCGAAGCGTTCCCTAGTTCAGCGGCCTGACTCCTCCTCCTCCTCCTCCTCCTCTTCCTCCTCCTCCTCCTCCTCCTCCTCCTCCTCCTCCTCCTGCCGCCTCCTCCTCCTCCTCCTCCTCCTCCTCCTCCTCCTCCTCCTCCTCCTCCTCCTCCTCCTCCTGCACAGCCCCCGCCGTGACGCAGCGCCCGACGACTAGTTAGCCGATCCTGGGCCCAGGCCACCCTGGGCCCGGGTTCGCTGCCTGTGCCTACCTGGCCGAAGCCAGGAGGGCGCACAAGCATCGAGGAGGGAGCACGATAGGGGAAGGGCCAGGCCCAGGGGGGGAAGCATCGACCACATGAAACCTTCCACGAGAAACCCAACCCTGAGAGACCCCAGGACGTCCGTTGCTTCTTGGTGCGGGAGCGGCACGCTTCCCATCGCAAAACCATCGAAACCCAAGAAACCCAGGGCACCCGGGAGGCAAGCAGGGTGTTTCTTGGCATGGGTCTCCGCTGTAGGGGATGGGTCTGGCTCACGGGGGGGGAACATCGCCCTGGAATCAGCGAGGCATCGCAAACAGATCGGCCAATAGGCTTCCGAGAGCGAATCCCGGGGTTCCCGTGCGGGGCGGGCCATCGGGCCCCTATCGACGATCAATGGAAGTGCCTGCCTCCCTCCATCCCTCCTCCCTGCCCGCCTCGTCCTCCCTCTTCCCCCCTCCATGTTCCTCCATCTCACCCTCCCTCCTCCTCCCTCCCTCCTCCTCCATCCACCTCCCTCCCTCCCTCCCTCCCTCCCTCTCTGGCGTCCCGGGTCGACAAGCCTCGGCCTCACCCAAAGAGGACACCCTTCCTGCGAGTCAGACCTCACCGTGGGTGGGACCCGGACCCGGCCGACTGGGGTGCGGCCCCCATCGCGACATCCCGTGCGGAAAGCCGTGCAGAGCACTGGGCAGGAAGACCATAATAAGACAGCTACCGCGATCAGACTGCAGATCTCACCGATGGGCAGCTGGCGACAACTGAGGCAGAAACGAATTAGCTCCTTCAGCGCACAACCCTTCGTTTCTTTCGGGGGGGGGCTTGGGGTTCCATCAGGCCGGTTCGCCTTTCCACTCTTGAACGGAACCTCCCAACGGATGGTCAAACGAGCCCCGAGGAGGTTGAGGAGTGGGAAGGGGAGGGGAAGAAGCGAGGGGGAGAGCCAAGCTAGGTGCGATCACGCCTCATCTGATATCCTATCCCTCCCTCCCGTCCCTTTTCATGGCGCTGAGATTTCTCTATCCGCGGAGGCGTGTCATAGCCGACCTGCGACTCACTATGCGCAATCGGAAAAGGGGAGCTGCGTGCACAGGAGGAGGAGGCGAACAGCAGCATACGAAGCGGAAGGATCGGGAGTAAGGAGGACCAGGGGAAGGCGGAGAAGTGGAAATGAGAGGGGCGACAACGACGAAGAAAGACTCGGATTCAGAAAAGTGGTCCGCGTTGGGGCGAGACGAACAGCAGCAGCAGCAGGAAGTGGAATGGAAGGAGCGGGAAGAACAGAAGGACCCGGGGAAGGCGGAAAAGGGGAAATGATGGGTGGACCCTAATGAAGCAAGACTCGGATCCGGAAAAGTGGTCCGCGCTGGAGCGGGAGCGCGGTTCTGAACGACGGGAACAACGCTCCGATCCAACTGTTGAGGCCCACGCTGCAGTGGGAGCACCACTTTGAAACACCGAAAGCACTTTGATTGCAAAACCCATGAGAAAAGCCAGGCTTGGAATCCTGTGCGTGAAATAAGGCACGCGGAGGGGGCGGGAGATCGTCTAGAAAACTTCAGGGGAGGAGGGAAAATCGAGTTCATATAGGAGAGGGAGGGGGCTCCCCCATTTGGATGATCAAACAATCGACCCTTAAACAGGACTCGCCCATCGCCGTTGGGGCACGACAGAAGTTCGAGCGGTAGCTGGTGAATCCTGTGAGGGCCCCCGCTCGAGCGGGGACCCCCATCCGACAACTTACCCTAGAGGGGCCCAAGGACACACACAAATGAATACACACGAATCCCAGGATTCTTTCTATTTTCCCACATGTTCTGGGTCTTCGTCTGCCCCCCCACGTCCCATATCTTCCCATACTTTCCTGGGAATCGATGATCCATTTTGTCTCTGTGCTTTTTCTCCTCCAGATACACCCGCATCCCTGGCGGCATTGGAACTCCGAGACTCGCGGGGGCCTGCAGGCTCGAGGGGCTCGCTGCCGGCTCGCAACATCACGCCGAGAGGGGCAACGAGTGCTGCCTTAGCTTTGCATCCCCCGAGGCACGGCTGTGCGATCAACGAGGCCCTTCCCCGTCCACTCTGAAGGGGCCCCAGGACACACAAATAAATACACAAATAAACATATTCCCCATATTTTCCTATATTTTCTGGGTTTTCGTCTTACCCCCCACTTCCCATATTTTCCCATATTTTCCTGGGAGTCGACGATTAATTGTGTCTGTGTGTTTTTTCCCCTCCTGACACTCGGCCATACAGGACGGCCAGAAACGGATGCGCAGGGAGCCCCGCAAGCTCTGCGCAGGTGCTGCTGAAGATTACTTTCAAAGTATCTCTGGCAACGGTCGTTACCCAAGGGGGGGGGGGGGGGGCAACGGTAACGCTTGGGCGGGGCGGGGCACGCCGGGGCAGTAGTATGCCCGCGAGCACCCGCATGCGGGGGGGGGGATGCAGGCCGCTCCCAATACGTATGCTCTTCACTGCTACCCAGGATGGCAGGGAGGGGTCTGGCCCAGGTAACGACCGCTGCGCGCCAGAGGATAAGAAAAGACAATCTCCTTTGGGGTCGCCCAAGAGGGGGGCGCCCAAAAGGTGGGTCGCAAATCGTGGCGCGAGGCGCGTGCGCGGCCCGGCCCAGGGGGCCAAGGGAAGCAGTTCAGAAGGAGGGCATGAAACCCGGGGAGCTATCGGAGCCCCGGCCATGACGTCCACCCATCCCCCTTCTCATCGCACCGCTCCAGGGCGACGAAATCTATACATATCCACTGCTCCCTGGCCAGGCCCATCCTCAACCCCGCAGCGGTGTATACGCCACGCCCTCCTGGCTTGGCCAGGAGGGCGCATACACAGCTCCTGGGTTCAAGATGGGCATGGTCAGGGAGCAGTGGATATGTATAGATTTCGTCGCCCGACGCTCTTGGACGCCCCCGACTCCTGGCAGCTGCCAGGGCCGCGACTCCGCGCGCGATGCCCGCCGACTGCTGGGCAGCGGGCGGCGGGTGCTCTGGCGCCAGAGGCCCCGGCGCGCGGGGGCCGGCACAGCGCAGCCTCGCGGGCCCGAGGTGGAGAGCCTCGGCCGCCGTGCCCGCAGCTGCTGCGCGCGCGATCGAGCCCCGTGCCGAGACGGAGCCGGGACAGGGACAGAACGAGCCACCACCTCCTCCCCCCTCCCCCCCTCCCCCTCCCCCCCTCCCCCCTCCCCCTCCCCCCTCCCCCTCCCCCTCCTCCTCCTCCTCCTCCATCTCCTCCTCCATCCTCCTCCTCCTCCTCCTCCTCCTCCTCCTCCTCCTCCTCCTCCTCCTCCTCCTCCTCCTCCTCCTCCTCCTCCTCCTCCTCCTCCCCCTCCTCCCAGGACGAGCCACTAATGCGGAGCATCCTCCGGGCCTATCTAAGGCTAGGCGGGCGAGGCCGTGGCCTCTGTGTGTACTGTCGCGTGTGGAGGCCGTGCACGTGTGCTGCGGGGTACTGGAAAATGCGTGCAATGTGCAGGAGGAAGGAGGGAAAATCCTTGTGGTCGTAGCCCTCCTGCGTTGGCGGTGCTGCACAGCTCTGTATGGGCGATCGGTAAGGAATGAGCTCTGCTTCAACAGGATCGGACGAGGATGAGGCGGGGATCTCCGAGGTGAGGCGGCGCCGGAGGATGTGTCGGGCGCCGCGGCCTCCTCGGAGCGTTCGGGAACGCTCCGAGCGGTCCAGAGCGTTCTGGAAAGGCAGAATCCCCGTCCTAGCCCCGCCCGACGTGCGGCACACGATGACCCTGAGATTCGGGCGCTGCAGGCTCTTCACACCGGGAGTTTTCGCCCGCGTTCGGGCCGCGAGACCATCACAGATCGATCCGGCTCCAAAAATGCCACAGAAAGATGGGGTCTAGGGCTCCAGTCGTGATTGCTCGCGATGCCGATTTGTTTTACAACGTCGGATCTCAGAGGATGTCCACCACTACATGCCAGCTGGCTTCACATGTCTGATGCATCCAGCCTGGGATTTCGTGAACACACACTGCAGCAGCGACTCACTCGGGAATCTGTCCAGCTTGGGCCTCCCCTCGTTCATGAAACGGCCATCCACGAACTCCTTCGTCAGAACGTGTTCCTTCTCTATGTCGTGCTTGACTGCATGCAGGGCGTGACCATCAGCCGTGCCAGAGCCACCAAAACCATACAGTGTCAGTCTCTCACAAATGGGAATCCACCAACTCCTTCAGAGGAAAACGAGCTGAGTCCCAAGGTCTAGTGGTAGACCCCTCTTTTTCCACTCTCTGTGCACATACTCTTACGTATAATAAGGATGTGAATGTTCCTCCTACGTTTAACAAAAAACCCTGGCCCACCTCAGATATCCAGCGACACCGACTGAGACAGGCGATACTTCACCTGCCCGTGGAGACAAAGATGCGCGCAAGCCTGAGTTCCCATACGCCCTCCCACGGTGCGAAAGCCTGTGCATTCAGGCTGAAGCAAGCCTGGCGACATCGAGCTGTAGTGGAGAATTGACTGAATCAGGAGCTCAAAGTAGGCACCAGGTGGAGGGGTAGTTTGGGAAAAGCGTGCTGCCCGAGGGCCCAGGGGCCAGGACGCCGGATATGTGACATGCATATGTATGCTTATGTCTACATATATCTATATATATATAGACATATATATATATATAGAAGTTCAGTATTGATGTGTGTGTGTGTGGTCGAGGTTGTGCTAGACGTTTCAAGTCGGATGGAGCCGCGATGCATGCGGTAGCAGGGCGGGTCGCGCTGCCAACTGGTGCGCGCAACGCAAATCACCCTCTGTACTAACGGGCCATCTGGGGGAACAAGGGCGACCCCTGGCCCCGAGCGTCACAACCGTGCACGGCCAATCAGAGCCTTGGGCGAGGTGGTGGCTGTGACTAGCTCTCCGGGCGGCCGTTTGCAATTGGTTACCTTGCGCGTCAAGCTCCTCAACGGTCTTGGCCGCGAGAGGCGGGCACGTCGCAGGATCAGCAAGGATGGCGCGCCAGCATTTGTGCCGCCTGGAATCGCACAGGTGGGCCAGCAGGCTAAGCTGTGCTCTGAAAATGGTACCGCACACAAAGCGCAGCGCACTGGCTGGGGCAAACATGCGCTGTCGGCATCTGGCCACGCGCTTGATCCGGCTGCGCTGGCTCAGCTCGCGCCCGCTGCAAAACAAGGCAGAACACAGGGCACACATGAAATGGCGAGCTAGCGCCGCCAATGGGGCAACCACCTGTGGTCGCACACTGCATCCCCGAAAAACACCATAGACACAACGCGGCCCCATCAGGCAGCATCCGCCAGGATGAACTGGCGAGACTCCCGCGAGCAAGCCCCAGGGCACGAAAGAGAAGGTCATTCCCGCACAAGGGAGCGGAGGCGCTGCATATCAGCAACGAGTGGGACAATCCACAGCAGCGTGTGGCAGCCAGGACGCGAGGCCAGCAAAGCAAGCAGACTGGCCGGTTGCGCTACGGGGAGGCGCCAGAGGTAGCGCAGCTGCGCGCGCATCACCAGGCAATCAGTCGACGGGGCGCGTGCCCCCAGCCGCGCCCGCAGGTCCGCGGGGCCGTCGCCAAACCGCGCGCGGCCGTGCAGCCGCCACGCGGCCCTCGCGCACACGTCGTTGAGCACGCGGTAAAAGGCCTCGCTGGGGACAACCGTGTGGACGTTGAGCAGGAGTCTGCTGAGAACCAAGGCCTTGGGCAGGAACTCGCGGAGGTGCAAGCTCATCTGCGGCGAGCCGAAAAATTTGGCGGCAAACGGAGCGCAGGCCGTCATGGCAGTCAGGCGGCGGTCCGAAACGAACGGGGCCGGAGACCCCGCATCGGCAGTCGGGCCACCGAGATGCCCGCACGAGTCGACCACGACCAGCTTCACGTCAGAGCTGGGCACGGCTATCACGGGGGTCTCGCCTGACGCAGGCCGACGGGCCCTCAGGCGCCCGGCAGCGCCGTGGCCGCGGTAGATCAGGAAAGCCTCGCTCTTGGCTGTCTCCCAAGTGATGGCGAGGTCGAACAAGCCAAACGCGCCACAGACCTGAGGTAGGAGGATCTCGATTGCCATGTCCAGCTTCTTCGGCGCGGAGGCCGCCAGGCAGAAGCAAGTGCCGTCCCCGGAAGCAACGTCGCCCACGGGCGCTGTGGACTCGCCCCCCTTGCTGCGTCGCTGGCGCGCGCACCCCACGGCGCACCGCAGCACGGCGGAAGCGACAGGCAAACGCCGAAACTGATCCCCAAGGCGACCGAGCAGGTGGCGTTGAACAGGAGCGAACCGCACTTGCACCCCTGGCGGCCGCCCACGCGCGCAGCGACCGCTTCGCCGACCGCCTCGTAGCTAAGCCAGGACGCCGCGCGCATGTCCTCGAGCAGCCGCGCGACGTTTTGGGTCGACGCCCCAACGCTGGAAGAGGCGGCCATCCTGGGCGACACATTTGGCCAACCACTGCGCCTGCCTCGATGAAAGGCCGAGGGGGCGCAAGTATGCTTCAGGGTCAACGGCGTCTGCAGGCCACCCGAGCGTGAGATCGCGCAGGACGCGGTCAAAGGCCGTGACCAGGTCCAGGGAGAGCACGAAGCAGGAAAGCTTCGCCCGCTCGCAATGCGCCGGGAAGCCAAAAACAAAGTGGCTGGCATAGTCCGTGCCACGTCCTGGGACTGAGCCGCGATGCGCCGCCGGCATGCCTTGCACATACGCTGGCATGACGAATGGCGCCAAGAGCTGCCTCAAGCCCTTGTCGAAGTGGTCTTCCAGCATGATGCCGCGGGACTTATCGCAGTCCTCCTTCGGGCCCTTGCGCTTGTGCACGTCCTGCGCGCGCCCCCCCCGTCCACGCGACGGGCACGCATTCCTCGTCCACGACCGGCTGTTGCACCTCGGCGCCAGGCGCGGCGAGGAGAGGCCCGGCGGCCAATAGCGTCTCCACAGCAATCTCGTCAAGCCCCGCACCCTTCTTACGACCGAAGGGCTGCCAAGCCTGCATCACCGCACCCGGGTGCACACGATGGAACGGGGGAGTGGGCTCTCGGTGGGCAAAGCCTTCAGCTCCGCTGACGAAGTCACCATGCCACTGAAGACATCGAGGAAATGCTCGCGCCAGCGAAGCCGGCGAGGCGTGGTCGAACCACCCCTGCCGCTGAGCGATCGGACGACAGCGTACATGCGTACATCTGCCTCCAGTCGCCGCGCGTCGCCGCCTGCTGCGCCTCGCAGGCCCTCATCTCAAGGTACAGAACGTGGTCGTCGTGCACCATCAGGTGGATCAAGCAGCCCAGCAGCATCGTGGACCCATACGATAGGGCGTGCAACTTGCGCAGCCCCCTGCGGGCGCGGAGCAGGGCGCCAAGGGCGGCACAGGCGCGCCAGCCGAGCTGCGAGCAAGCGTCGCCCTCTGAACGACGGGCCGTCGGGACGAAGTCAGCGCGGCAGCAGGACGCCCACGCCGCGAATACAACGCGACGCCAAATCTGGTGGGCACGTTGCTGGGCACTGTGGCTCAAGCGGCGCATACATGATCCATGGCTTCCTGGGGCAGCCGCCTGGCGCGGCGAAGGCTGCGTGCGAGGCGACGTGGATCGCGTCGACGCGGTGCTGCACTTTGTCGTCAGTGGGCACGTTCTGAGGCAGTTGCATCACGTAGTGCCAAATAACTCAAAGACGAGGTCAACCGCCTCGAAACAGCCCCAGACACCTCCAAGACGGCCCCAGAGCCCCACCCCCACGAGGGCCCCAAGAGGCAAAAACTGCGTTTTCGCTTTTTCGGCTTCCCGACGCTCCCAGACGGCCCTAGAAGCCCCATAGACGCCCCAAGACGGCCCAAAAAGCCTCCGAGAGGGCCCCAAAACAGTCCAAGAGGGCCCCAAGACAGCCCAACAGGCGCCAACAACGAACCGAAAATCCTAGTCTTCCGCCCCAAGAAACCCCCAGGAGGCCCAAAGAGGTGCCCAGGAGGCCCAAGAAGCCCCCAAGAAGCCCCAGAAGGCCTCCAAGAGTCCCAAAACAGGCCCCGAGAGGCCCCCAAACGGTACCCAAGCGGCGTCCAAACAACCTCCAAGAGGCCCCCGGAAAAGCCTCCCACGAGACCCCAACGAACGTCCAATAGGATTCATGCCCACAAACCAGGCGTAGTGGCAGAATGCCCAAGGCCACTATACATCTGTATATATATATTATATATATATATATATATATATATGTATATATACATATATATATATATATATATATATATATATATATATGTGTATGCATATGTATGTGTGTGCACATGTGTATATAGATGTATATGTATGTTTATGTATGTACATACATACAGATGTACGTCTATATATTTGTGTGTATATATACATACATACATATATATACGTCTATATGCGATACAAGATATATTCGAAAATACCGAGTGTGCACTGTGAAGTATATGTTACATAAACCAATATTGTATACATACACACGGTATTAACATGAACATAGTCACGTTGATATGTCGTAAAATAAATGTCTTAAGTCCGAACATGTCATGATACATGTATGTCCGATGCTAGATATACATATACGAATATACAATCACATGTATATATGCACTTAGATGTTATCATACATGTGCACGAGCATGGATACATGCATATACATACATATATGCATACATGCATACATTCGCACATGTAGATATACACCCATACATACCCAACTATGTACATAAATGATTACGTACATGCATACATGTTTACGCACATATAAACATACATGCATGAATGCAAACAGTCATATGTGCATACATGCATGTCTGCATGCATACCTACATACACGTACACATGTACATACTTGTTTGATTCGCGGGTCGAGAGCGCACCTCTTACGGTCGAAGCTAACCGGGCCGCACGAAGCTTGAACTAACCAGGGATGGAGGAGGAAAAGGGGGGGCGCAGCCTCAGAACGAAGCCAGGAGGAGGTAAAGCCTCGGGATCAGGAGGTGCCGTAGTCGACGCACTTGCAAAGGCGCGCCTGTTCCAGGAACCCGGCGGCGAAGTACCGGCAAACGCAAAATGCCGTGGCTGGTGCTGCCGTCAACGGCTCACCATTTACACCAGTCTCGAGTTGGCGGCGAGAGGTGACGCGCCTTGCATCCAAGCTGCGTCAGGGATCAGGGAGAGCGGAGAGCGACGCTGACACGAAGCGCAACGTTGTGCCATCGAACAGGTAGCAGGAGCGAGCGCCCCAGGGCCGTGGTCGCCCAGGGTGCCACGGGTCCAGGGTACGGGAGCCGCAGTGACTTGAGGCGCGGCAATCAGGACGCGCCAAGAACATGCAACCTGCGACGACCGACAGGGCGCCGGTGCACTGGAGCAGGAGGTGGAACGAGTCCTGTCCTGCAGGGGCGAGCGCACAGGACCAGGCCGAAGCCGCGCTGAGCCAAGGCGCTGCCGTTGTCCGCGGAGCCCAAGGCCGGGCCGAGGCCGCGCTGCGCCCAGGACCGCGGGGCCGCCGAGGCGGCAAGGTGAAACAAGGCCAACGCGCGCGGGCGCCAGGAACCAGGCCGAAGCCGCGCTGCGCCGGGCGCGGACACCACGCGGGAGGGGGGGGAGCGGGCGGGGACAAGGGGAAGCGGGCAGGGAGGAGAAAGGCCAGCCAGGCGGGCCTGCCAGCGCCGCGGAAACCCCGCGCCGGCAACCGGGCGGCCCCACCAGCCACCGGAGGCAGGTGGAACCTTCGGAATCAGGAGGGACTCACCGCCCCATTATCAGGTGCGAAGGAGAGAGGGAGGAGGGGAAGACAGGGCCAGGCGCTGTAGAAGGCGACGAACAGGTCGCACCCGAAGAAGAGAGCCAAGAGGCCTCGCCAGGGACAGGAGGGGCGGCCAGGGCGGGGCGCCCTAGGCCGCGAGATCAGTTAGAAACGCCCGAGGCAAGTCAGCGCCTGGGGCGCTGCAATTTGGCCCAGTCGTCCGTGGACCCGGAGCTGCGTGACGGGCCGCCCCCGCGCACCTCGCCCTTGGCCACCTCCCGCGTCCGCTGGAACTCCTGATACAGGGCGCTTTCGCGGCCCCAGTCGACGTAGACGCCCGCGTTCGAGGACCAGGTACCCAAATCGTAGCGGCTGCGTGCCATGTCGCCCAGGAAGCGGTCGATCACGTTGGGCTGCCAGTAGGATGGGTCGAACTTGACTGCGCCTGCCCTTGCCCTTGTCATGGCCCGCGCGCCTGCACAAGAAACGCCAGGCCGCGGCGAAGCAGAAGCCCCCCTCCGCCTCCAGCCTTTTCAGGCGGACGGTCGCCGTCTCGCCCGGGCGCCTCGGCCAGCTGACGCGGCGCTCTTCCCAGGGACGGCTGTGGTCAGGGCGGCGGCGATCATCTCTGTTGTGTTCAGGGCGGCGGCGATCGTCGCATCGGTGCGAGGAGCCCCCACCTCCGCTCCAGTCACGATCGCGGTCTCGGTCGCGGTCGCGTTCTCTGGCTCGCCCCCTGTCGCTGATGCCCCTGGACGAGCGCCGTCCTGCCGCGCTCCCACACCGGCCCCAGAGCCCCGGCCCACCTCCCCTGCCGCGCCCGCGACCGCACCCGAGCGGAAGACGGGGGTCGGGCGCGGTGCGCCTGGCCCCGGTTGTCACAGTCCGGCGGGGTGTGCGCGGGGCGCGGGCGTCGGCGTCGGCCACCGCTGGTGCGTCCTGCGCCGGAGTCTCGCCGGCGGGCTGGGCCTGGCGCCGCGCGTCGGTGCCGCGTTCAGGGCTGTCGCGCCGAACCTCTCGGGGGCCCGCGTCGACGTGGACCTGCCGATGGGCTCCGGGGTCTGGGGGGGGGTGAGACTGAGTGGACTGCGCCTGCGGCCTCTGCCAGCCCCCGAGCCTGTTCCTCGTCCTGCTCTTTGGAGCTGTAGTCAGGGATCTCCTCCTATTGGCGTGGTCGCCCGGCGGTAGCTCATGCGCGGCGCCCTGCGCGACCGCCCGTGGAGCGCGGGATTGGGGCTGGGGCGCGGGCCTGGACTTGGGCTGAGCCCCTTCCGCGGGCGCCGCTTCGACCGTTTCAGGGTCAGCGCCGAGCCAGGAGCTGCCTGCGGCGCTTGCGCCGCGTCGGGGGCCCCCTCGAGGAAGTTGGCCGCACGGCCCGCCGCATTGCCGCGAAGGATGTCGGCGCGTAGCGCCTGGGCCCCAGCACCCCAGATCTCGAGCCACTCGTCGCCTATTTGGACGACCAGGAAGCGGCGCACGCCCTCCGCGCGGAACTGGGCGTCGCGGATCGGGCAGAGGACCACTCCGTCCAGGGGCTGCGGGAACAGGGGATCGGTGCTCTGCGCTTCTGCAAACCACCTGGCCCGGGCGTCGGCGAAGTCGCTCCGGATGACCGCGTAGTCGCCGTTCTCGATGCCTGGGCTGTCGGTCATGATCTGGCGAGTGGGGGCCCGGAGGGGCGTGCCCGGGACTCGTCTTTGCCGTCGGTTGCGGTCGCGAACGCAGCTGGCGGCCCCCGAGGACTTGGTCGCCGCGGGGCGCGCCCCGGGCGGGTGCGAGGCCAGTTCGCTGTCACTCGGCGTAGGCGGCGGCGTCTCCGCCGCCGTCGGGGCGGCCGCGGGGTCCTTGCGCTGTTCGGGAGCGCGCGTGGCGCAGAGAGGCTGCGCAGGCAGGGCCCTGGGCTGGCAGTAGGCGAGCAGCCCCTCGCCCGCGGCTCTGACGTCGGCGGCCGCCACGAATGCTTCCAGCACCGGTCGCGGGTAGGCCAGGGGCGAGGGGCCGAACCTCATCCGTTTGGCGCGGATGTGCTGCTCCCAGCGCGCGCCCAGATCGACACCCGCCGTTGACTGCATCCGTCGTCAGGAAGCTGACCAGGTGCACGAGGGCGGCGCGGTCGTCGCCCCATTGCCCCTGCGGGGAGAAAGTGTCAGGGACGGACTCTCCGCAGACCAGGCTCAGGAACTCGCCACAAGCCTCGGCGCCCCAACTGCTCGGGCCCAGGCTCTGCGCCCGCGGGCGCCCCGTCTCGGAGGCCCTCTGCACGGCCCAGTTGGTCCACTGCGGGTGGTGCTAAGCGGCCAGGGCGATGTAGTGCCACATGGCCTCGTGCTGCAGGCAGCCCTGGGCGACCATGTCGCGTCCGGAAGCGAGCCCCGCGATGGGGCGGTCCGTCAGCTCGGGGCCGTTTGGCGGGCCCACGGCCGGAAGCTTCAGGCTCTGGACGCGGGCCCTGGCGTCTTCAGGGCCAGCAGCGGCCTGCTTCGCAACGGGCTCGCGGAGCCAGATGGGAACAGGTACAGGCCGGGGGCCACCGCCCCCCGTGCCAGGCACGGGCAGGCCCCCACCGCCTGCTGGCCCAGCTGCACGACGTAGGCTAGTAGCTGCTGTCGGTGCACCAGGGGCGGGCAGCGCCGGGCGAGGGCGCGGTCGGCGCAGAACTGCCCCCAGCTGCCCCTCATGCCGCCGTGGGCGACCAGCCACGCCACCACGTGCGCCAGGAAGTACTGCTCCGCGTCGAATGTCCAGTGCGGCCAGTCAGGCAGGGCGTCGTCGGGGATGACGCCCTGGGGCCAGATCGCGCGCAGGACCGTTCGCATGTAATTGTCGGAGAGCAGCTGCGGGCTGCCTACCGCGGCGTGCTCGCCGTCGTCGTCCAGGACGGTGTCCACCAGGTGCCTGTAGTGCTGGTCCACCTCGAAGCCCCGGTGCCGCAGGTACCACACGTGCGCGCACAGGTCGTCTGGTGCGAAGTCGCCCACGCGGTTGGCGGGCCGAGCAGGCGCGCTGGGCCGAACCCATACAGGTATCTGGGGAGCCCACTGGCGGAGGGCCGCACGGGGGCCGTTGGACTGATCGGCGAGCGTCAGGCGCCAGTCCTTGCTGGGCCTTGGGCTACAAGTGGGGCCAGGAGAACGAGCGCTGCGCCCGCCTGGCACGGGACCGCAGTCCTGCTGGGACCCGCTGCCAGTCGCAGGCTTCGGGGCTTGCTGGGCTGCCGCGCTGGCAGCCGTGTCTGCAGGCTTGGCCTCGCGGCTGCCCGCGCCTCCGGCGTCCTGGCCTCATCTGTCCCACGACCCGTGCGTGCGTCGCCCTGGCCGCCATCCTACGTGCCCAGGCGCGCAGGAGTTGCTCGTCGGTCGGCTGGGGCGGCGGCGCCCCCCGAAGGCGCTCCTGGTTGACGCGCGCCTCCTGATCCCACGCGGCCGCTCGTCATTACACGTCCTGCTGGCTGGGGCGCAGAGCGGCCCCCGCAGGGGCGGCTGGGATTCCAGGCGGCGTGGCGAGGGGCCCGGTCCCGGGACCAGGGTACACTGCAGGGCCGTACTTATCGAGCGCGCATCGCACGGCAGACGGGGCCATGTCCCACTGGCGGATCAGGCGGCCCTTGCAATACCAGCCTGCGCGCCAGCGTCTGGACAGGAACATCTCCTTCATGAGCTGGACCGGTGGAAGCCCATGCGCCAGGGATAGGCCGGCGCGGAGGCCTGCAGGGTCTGCGGCGTGGCCGCACATGCCGGGGATGGGCTGCACAGGCTGCCACCTGTGCCCTTCGGTGCCGGGCGGGCAGCCGTCGCACCGCCAGATGCCGAAGTTGCTCGTGTGGAACATGGAGTTGAGGCGGTCGTCCATCGCGTTGCTGGCTGGTAGCGCGGCGCCTACAATGAGCGGGTTCACGTCGCCGACCAGCGGGGCCAGGAGCTGCCCAGGGGGCGCGTCGCCGGCGGGCGTCGGTGTTGGGCAGCGCCCAGGCAGGGCACGCGTGGCGCGCACCGGCGCGTCGTCAGGGCGATCGTTGATCCATTCCTTGAAGTCCACGTCGTCCGGGAAGGGCCGGCGCTCCTGCATGGCCTTCGTGGCCCCGCAGCAGATGCACAGCCAGGTGAGGCCCATCCCTTGGTAGTACTCCGTCTGCCCGTTGGCCGCGATGACCAGGCGGACCCGCTCGCCGACGCACGCCCCTGCGTCGCGCTTGAACGGGCCGCGGAGGCGCCCCTGGCAGTAGAAGCCAGCCTTGCTCTGCTCCGTCACCCACCGCGCATCGCGCTCGTCTATCCAGGGGGGCCGTAGCGCCACGCCTTGGCGGGGCCCGGCGGGGGCAGGCGCGCCCAGGTGCAGGCGTGCGAAGGAGCACCCCCGCCTATCCAAACGACCTTGCCCGCCTGCCTTGCAGGGTCCGCGGCGAGGCCTACGTTGGAGCCGAGAACGTCGACGTAGAGCCCACATGCCGCGCATCCGTGGCCCGCCAGGGCCGTCAGGTCGGCGGCAGGGGCGGTGGCTTCGACGACGGCGAGCGCGGCCTGGAGCGGGAACTTCGCCGCCTCGAGCCCCTTCCAAGCGCGGGGGCGCCCCGCCACGACGGCGGCGGGGCGGCGGTGGGCGACCAGGACCAAGCGAGACACAGCAAAGATCAGGAGCTCCAGCGCCGAATGCAGCTCCTTGAAGCGCTTGGCTCCAAGCCCGAATACCGCTCCCAGGTGGCCCCGCGAGACCCTGTCGCGCGGCCGGCATGGCTCGCACAGGCCCAGGATAGCCTCGATCACGTCGCCGATGCCCCCGGCGCCCCCGAATGGGCACAGGCAAGCACGCGGCTCGCGCTGCAAGAGCAAGGACAGGGCGAGCAGGATTCTGGCCTGGATGGCCCCCAGGGCCGCGCCGGTGCTGCCCAGGAGGCGGCGCAGGACAGCGGCCTGGCGCCCGCCCGAGCCCATGTCGCAGAAGGCCTGAAACACCTCCGGCGTGGGTGGATCCGTGCGCTTCTGGCACTTGCAGGTTGCTGGCTGCCAGCATTTAGGGCGGCGCCTGCACGTGGTACTTGGGACGCAAGCCTCCTTGACGAACCACGCGGCGGGCACGTTCGGCCATTCTCTTCTTGGCGGAATCAGGGCGGGGTTAACGGCCTGGGCTTTGTCGCTGCCGGTGACTCCGAGCCCGACGGCCCACATGATGGTGGCGAAGACTGCCGCGTAGACCAGGGTGCCAGCGCCCAGGCCCACCAGCATCGAGCAGAAGAAGAGCCACCCGTTCATGCCCCATCCTTTCCGTTCCTGCAGGCTTGGGTCTGTAGGCTGGCCCGCCACGCCGAACTGGAATGTAGGGCCCGAAGGCAGCGCAATACAGGAATCGCACGACCGCCGCGTTGACGTCGTCCTCCAAGTCCGACCAACTGTGGTCCCCAGGGAAGGGCAGGTCGGCGCGGGCCGAGAAGCCCGCCTGTTGGGCTTGCCGAGTCTTTAGCACCCCCCTCTCCCTCTGCTTGCGGTCGGCGTCCGCCTGCAGCCGGGCCCTCTCCTCTTGAGCGGCGGTGTCGGGGATGCAATCCAGGAAGACGCGTGGGCCCGCGTGGGTCTGGCGCAGCGCGACGTCCGAGTTGCGGATCTCGAAGGTGAGGCGCGCCTTCTGGGCCCAGGTGCTTAAGTGATGCAGGGCCGCGTCGGTGGCTGTGCGGAACATCCTCGCGCCTGCGGTCATGATGAGGTTGCACTGTGGGCGTGTCAGGCCCACGTTGGCGCGGCGCCGGTCGTCCACATGACCCCAGTTGTGCATTGAGTTGGCCCGGATGGTCAGCAGCATGACCACCGACGCCTCCTGACCCTGGGCAGAGTCGATGGCGGTGACGCGCAGGGTCTCGTCCTCCAGGAGGCGCGGGAACAGGTCCATGAGCCCGTCGAAGCGCTCGTCCAGGCCGCTGGCTTGCGTGGCAGGGTTGATCCAGGTACCTTTTGCGAAAGGTCTACTGGAGGCAGGCTCGGAACGTGAGCGCCACCGACTCTGCGAGCGATGCGAGCTGGCCGCGCCCCCGCCCGCCTCAGGGCCGTCGGCCTGGGCCGCCCGCGAGCAGCGCCTGATGTCCTGGGCGGAGCAGGGGTTACCGGCCAGCACCGGGGTCAGCTGCGTTGCCAGTGCGTGCGGCCCAGGGCACGAGGACCTTGACCAGATCCACTACGGTGCGCGTTTCGTGAATGTTGGCGCAGCCGTCCTGGTGTTCGGACTGGACCTCCTGGGAAGGAACGTGCGCTAGGAGGAAACGATGTTAGTCGAATTCAGTGCGGCCGTCTCCCGCGACCGGAACAGGCGGGCACGCCGCCTTGCTCCTGAACCCACCTGTGGTGTCGATCAGGGATTCGGTTGGGCCGCATCCGCCCTCCTCGCTCTTCTCTGCGTCGTACTCCTCTTTGGACAGCGGCACCGCGCGTGGCCAATGAAGTCCCTCGGCGCAGGGGCGCTGCCACATGGGGTTCAGGATGGCCGAGACCAGCCTGCCCCCGTAGAACGTAATCGAAGGCCAGGCGAGCAGGGATGGGTGGATGCGGTAGCATTCTTCCAGGGTGACGTTGCAATCGGAGATCTCCCCTACGGCCGACACGTACTTGGCCAGGATGGAAATGCCGAGACCCCAGCGCAATGCTTGCTGGGACTTGACCGTTGGGCATACCTGCCGTTCGTCGCCAAAGCGCACGACTCTGGCCCCGCACAGGGCGGCGTGGATAAGGGTCATGATGGCCATGGGCTCGGACGTCTGACCCGCTTCGTCCAGGAGGCAGATGAGGAATTTCTCGTCCCAGAGGTCGGCCCCTGCCTCGTGCGTGGCCAGGATGAGCTTCGCCTCGGCTGCGATCTCGGTCCAGAACTTATGGAACCAGTGTGCGTGGTCCGTGGTTGTGACGCCACCTTCTGGGATGACACATGTACATACACATGCATATACACATACACACACAATCAAATCCACATCCACGCATACACACCTATATGCATGCCTGCATGCACACAAACATACATACACACATACGTATGCACGTACGTACGTACATACGTACGCACGTACATACCTACATATATACGTACATGCATGCGTGCCCATACAAACATGCATGCACGCGTGCATGCCTGCACGCATACAGAATAGATGTACGTGCATACATACATACATACATACATACATACATACGTACATACATACATACATACATACATACATGCATGCATACATACATACATGCATACATGCATACAACATACATACATACATACATACATGCATACATACATACATGCATACATACATACATACATACATACATACATACATACATACATGCATGCATGTATGCATGCATGCATGCATGCATGCATACATACCTACATACATACATATATATGTTCAGGATGCTAAGCGGCGGTGAAGCGCGGAGCGCCAGGAAAATGACAGAGATGAGAGAGCGGCGAGCGACAATGCTAGCATTTTCCAGGCCGGGCTCAACAAGCCTCCGAATCACAAAAGGGTTGCACAACATGCATTCCGAGCAATACGTCGGTGCCGGCACCACCACTCTCCCCAGAGTATAGTACAGGGTGGGAGGGCGGGGGACCAAGAGCGACTACGGAGACGCCCAAAAATCCCCCTCGGACCTTTGGCCTGAGACCGCCTCGCCGCCACAGAACAAAACAGTCAAAGACAAATATGTTCAGGATGCTAAGCGGCGGCGAAGCGCGGAGCGCCAGGAAAATGACAGAGATGAGAGAGCGGCGAGCGACAATGCTAGCATTTTCCAGGCCGGGCTCAACAAGCCTCCGAATCACAAAAGGGTTGCACAACATGCATTCCGAGCAATACGTCGGCGCCGGCACCACCACTCTCCCATAGCTCCCCATATGATTGGCCTTCAGGGTTGGGTGGGTTGGGCCCTCAGCTCATCACGCGCTGGTTCTGAAGGATCCGAGGGAACTGCGTGAGGAGCCACTGCAAAGAAGTCTCACCGTCGACGCCTGGCACCGCCTTCAGGCGGTCGAGCTGCTTCAAGAGGCGGCCCTTTTTCTCGTAGCGCTTGCAGCTTGCCAGGCTTTTCCAGCGGCCTCTCTTTTGGATCTGCACGATCGGGAGGTCGTCCAGGCCATCTGTCGACGCACCGCCGTGCCGAAGGCAATGCGGGGTGAGGCGCAGGTTCTCGAGCCCGAGCTCCAGGGTCCCGCGCCGGAAGACCCGCTCGTACGAGCTCAGGGAGAGGCCGTCGAACACCAGCGCGCCCGCCTCGGTCGTCCGATGCAGCACCTGCAGGATCTTGGTGAGCAGCGGCCTCCGAGCCTCCGAGGTGTCGCCAAAGATGACCGTGTCGTCGAAGTCGCCGCTCTTGGTAGGGCGCCTTTCCTCTTCCGGGCAGATCATGGCGGCCCAGCACCTCCGGGCGCCGCGGCCGCCCTGCGGCGGGATGAGCTGGTCCCGCCCCGGCCCGAGGCCCTCCGAGGCTCGCAGGTAGCCGTCGAAGAGCACGAGGGTGAGCGCCGCCGAGTTCGCCATGAACGGCGTTCGCTGGCGGCCCATCCAATGGGCAAGGGCCAGCGCTGCCTCCCACGGGCACCCATCCCGCGACCTGGTCTGCGAGGCTTTGCGGAAGCCACGCAGGGCTCGCCGCGTCCGGGGGAAGTGCGGCGTCTTCGCCCAGACCTCGTCGATGTGGTACATCAGGGCGTGGACGACGTTGTTGGCCCGGCTCGCGGGCTCCCCGTCGAAGAAGAGCTTGTCGAGGTAGCGCTCCAGGGCCTCGTCGTGAGCCTCGGTGCTCACGGTCGAGAGACGCTGCGCCTTCCACCAGGCCACGAGCATCTCGCACTCCCGCTGGTACAGCCGCAGCGTGGCCCCGCCCACCGACCTCTGCTTCAAGTAGCCCTTCTCGCCGGGGGACACCTTCACCGTCTTGGCCACGGCCTGTCTGGTGGCGGCGCGCCGCCGCCGGTCGCCGGTCGGGGGGCGACTGTCGACCCCGTCCGGCAGCAGAAGGCCCTGCGGCGGCCGGCCACCGCTGGTCAGGGTCGCCTGCTGCGCGAGCCGCGCGGCCCAGCGCTCGGAGGGCGACGCGACGCTGCTCCGCGCTGTCGCCACAGAGCTGGTGCCCGACGGCGTGCTCCCAGCCAGTAGTAAACCGCCGTGGACACGAGGGGACCTCGAGCGGCTTCGGCTGCGGGAAGCCCGCTGCCGCTGCCAGCTCGCGCTCCCAGCGCGGGTCGAGCGCCGGCTCGCCATCTCGGCGGAGGGCACCCGGTCCGAGAGCCTCCTTGAGCCCCCGGGCTGCGACGCGGCAGAGGAGGGTAGGCGCCAGCCAACGAGGTCTTCCATTTCCAAACTAGTTTGCCTGTCTCATCTGGGATATTTACCTTACCTTCTAGTCGTTCATGGGGTACAGTACACACACAGGCCCTCTCAATGACACTCAAGGACGGGACGTTCGTCACGAACACGGTCGGCTTAAGGTAAGGAGCCCCATAGCGACAACAGTGATACTCGAACGACGCGCAGCCCAGTTTCTCGAAGATGTTAACGAGGGGCGGGTACTTCAGGAGCCTCGAAGACCTAGGGTTCTCGAGCGACACGGAGACCCCACACCGATGGCACATCTTGAGGACCCGCACCGTGAAGTCAGCGCACCCAAGGCCTGCTCTCGAACCTTCCGAGTCTGGGGCCCCAGTCGTGTTGGCTACACTCCAGCGGGCACACGGGGTAGCGATGTGTACATGACAGACATATCCGTGAGAAATCCAATGCAGTATCTTTTGCTGAACAGCGATGCTAAGAACGTTGAAGTGCGGCCCGGCCGAGACATCGACAGGGCACAGGATGCGGAGGCCAGCCGCCGCGCACGCGCCAGAGAACCTGCAGCTCCCGCCGAAGATCTCCAGCACCCCAGCGCGGTCGCGCCGACGCGACGGCCCCCGTGCGCCAGGCCACAGTGGCCGGCGCTGGGGGCCCGCGGGAGGCGCCGGCGCCGCCGCCGAGCTCGCGGCGGCGCGCGGGGCGCCATCGGGCACGCGGTCGGGGCAGCACGCGCCCTCGCGCAGGCGCCCCAGCCGGGCGGCAAGGCGGCCCCCGCGCAGCGACTCGCCCGGCGCCAGGATCCCCTGCTCCGCGAGCCTGGAGTCCGAGTCCGTGGGGTTGCGGTCCGTCTCCACGTAGCGGCGAACCCACCGCACCTCGGCTCCGAGCTCGACCGCCGCTGCCCGGCGGCACACTGAGTTGAGGGCGGGGTCATGCGCCCGGCCCCGCTCGGTGGCGAGTACCTCCGAGAGGTTATCGCCCAGCGACAAGACCACGCCTCCGTGGCTGGCAGGGTCCCGGACGGCGTGGTACAGCCCCACCAGCGCGATCCTCGCCTCCTTCATGTGGATCGCCTCGCGGCGCTGCCAAGCGCCAACCAGAAGCCGCCGCCAGCGCGTCGGCGCCACCAGCGTGTCCGGCAGCGCGGGCACGATCCCCGTGACCCTGGGGTGCGGGAGGCCGAGTTCGGCAGCCCGCAGGGCCTCGGCTGGCACCAGGCTGCTGACCCGCGGGGCGCGCCGCACAGGAACTGCGCGGTCGCCCCTCCGATCCCAGTCGCCGTCCTCGATGTCCAGGTCGGCGCCCAGCTCGCGGAAGTCGGCGTCCAGGCCGGTCTGAGCCCCGTCGATGCCGGGCCCCTCGTCCTCCTCCGCGACGGTGAATCGCCAGCGCTCTCGCCAGCGGCAGACGTCGTACAGCAGGTGGGGGTCGATCTGCCCACTGTGGATCGCGTAGCCCCGCGTCGAGGCATCCGAGCAAAAAGCGACTGGGTAATGGTGCGGCCGCAGCCGACTGCGAACGAGGGCTAACAAGCCGCGGCAGGTGACCAGCTCCCCTCGAACATGGCCGTCAAACCGTCGGTAGCGCCCGAGGTTCTCAGTGCTAAAAACATACAACTGCGACAACACGCTGAGGGCGGGCCGCGAGAGCATGAAGAAGTTGACCAGGTGGCCGAGGATGATGCGCATCACCTCCCCCGTGCAGCCGCCTCGGAGCTCCAGCTGCCGCAGCGCGTGCCACAGACGCCAGAACCGAGACCGCCGCTGCCTCCAGACGAACTTGGCGCCCTGCAGCTCGAACCCCACCATGTCGAGGTTCGCGTCGCACTCCACGTTGTCCCGCAGCGTGAAGCCCCGCTCGCTGAGGACGGCCACCATCGAGCCGTAGAACACGGCAGCATCCTCGTGGTCGAAGCACAACAAGTTCCCATTGTCCACGTACGGCGCTGCGACCGGGCGCCCCTTGGCCAGCCGGGGCGCGGGCTGCCCGTCGCGGAGCAGCTGAGCCTCGGCCAGACCGCGATCGCAGCGCATCACGCGCACGAGGGACTCGACCATGGCGTCAGTCAGGGCTGAGTGGCAGATGAAGAGCGCCCAGGTCCACCCCATGGGCACGCCACAAAAACACGGCCACACGGGGTCCTTGGCCGCGACGGGCAGCCAGGTGCCGACCCCGTCCACGACGTCGAAGACCCGCGTGATCCCCGCCTCGGCAGCGGTCATCCGGCAATCGATGCCGAACCAGTCGCTCATCACCTTGAAGCTCAGCCGGTAGAACCCGTCCTGCAGGTCGACAGCGGCGCCGCACAGCTCAAGCGAGCCAGCGGCCCCAGGCTCCAGCGCGGCATCGCTCAGGTCGAGAGCGGAAGCCGCTCCCGGCGTCGCCAGGTACGAGTGCGGCGGCCGCCGGTGCCAATGGTTCGGCACGCGGGCGTCGACGATAAGCCGCTGCCACCAGCCGTCCTTCTTGACAACCGTGAAGAGGCCGATGAATGCCTTCACCGAGGGCCGGAAGACCACGAGGTTGCCCCGGTGGAGGGTGAGCACAAGCTCCTTCATCAGCTTGCGGCTGAACCGAAGTCTGGGGTCGGTGTATGGCCGAGGAGGTGGACCGTCCGCCTCCACGTCGTTGGCCCGCCGCTCGATGCAGCGCCAGGGGTCCGCCAGCAGCTTGCGGGCGTCCGCGCCGACCACATCCAGGGCTTCCTTGGGCATCGTATTGTTCTGCAAAATCTTGAGCCGCTCCAGCTGGATGGGGACCCGGCTGGAGGACTCGCTCGTCAAATACATGTCCGCGCACTTCAGGAGGTCCGGAAGCGCCGAAGAAAAACTAGCATCTGGAGGGGCAGGAAACTGGTCGTCTACCCGCTCCGCGACACGGTCCAGAATCGACTGCTGAGCCGACGTGACCTCTCGCTCTGCTGGCCGCGACCGCCGCACTTGCAGTGGTCGGCCGATCCGCGCTGACGCCAGGCCATTCAGCGCCGCCACCGCGTCTGACACGAGGGCTGCTGCTGAGGGCTCGTCGCCCGCTCGAGTCGGGAGGCGGCGCGAAGCCGCCCGATCACCCCCGCCGAACATGTCCAACGCGGAGCCCGTCGGCAAGGGGAACGCATCGCAGGGCGATGACAAAACCTCGCGGTCAGTGGAGGCCGCACACGGCCTCGAAGAAGGGGGCGCCGCCGAACCGCCCAAGCCCCGCGATACCGGCTCGGGCCCGTCGCCGCCCCCGCGTCTCTCTAGCCGTTGCCCGTCTTGCCGCCGCCTTGCTGGCGACCGGCCTGCCTCTTCTTCTCGTTCTCCTGCTCCTCGACGTCCTGGCGCATACTCTTGAGCACCACGGCGCTGGCCTTCTGCTGCTCCGCCATGTACTTGTCGAACTCCGTCGTCTTGAGTCCTCCCGACTCGTCGAAGTTGGAGAGCACGAAGCGCTCGAGGCCAGTGAAGTCCGGCGCCTTCGGGTTCCGCCGCACGGCCTTCTGGCAGACGACGATGCGGCGGCAGATCAGCTCCACCGCCGCCAAGGACACCATGTTCGCCTGGTCGTACGCCTGGAGCATCCTCAGGTAGTCGAAGGCCAGCCGCACCTCCCGCGCCACGCTGCCCGTCGGGTTCACCCCGCTCTTGCTCTCCCACCACGTCGGGTACAGATGGAGCTCCAGTCCCGCCGCGGCCACGTCGCCCAAGACCTCCTTGGCGGCCGAGGGCCCCTCGAACGGCCAGTCGGGGAACTTTGGCTCGCGGAAGAGGTTGATGGACTCGCGGAGCAGCATCACTCTCTTGCCACCCGCGTCGCGATGCACAGGAAGAATGCGCAAGTCCCGACCCGGGCCGCTGCGCTTCTTCTCCAGCCAGGCGTCGTGGTCCCGGACCCGCACGCGCTGAACGGACACCCACTCGCTGGCGCCCTCGTCGATGCAGTACAGCCCGGTGTCGCCCTTCACGACCGCGCGATCGCCCAGCATGTTCCCGTCCGCGACCACCTCGTTGAACTTCTCGTGGCCCGTGTCGGAGACCCGCCACTGGCGGTCGGCGGCGGCCGCCGTGTTGCCAGGCTGGTGGCCCAGCACGCGGGCGAGCTGGCCGCCCCGCAGGAAGAGGTCGTCCCGCTGGTCGGCCGTGAGCGGGTCGAAGCCGTACACATTGCCGCGCACCTGTGCAGGCCACGGCGCCGCCCGAGCCAGGGGCAGCACGCGGTGCTGAGACAAGTCGATGACTTGCACTGAAAAATCTGGGGTGGCGCATACCCACCGCCCCGGCCCCAATTCGAAGAGCAACAGTCTGTGATGCCATAATATATTGGGATCGTTGACGTAGTCCACCAGGATCTGGATGATATCAGAGTCCAGTGTTGTCGCCATCTCGCAGTCGCCGCAGCGTGGACGGCGTCAAGGCAGCCCCCTCCTGCTGGGCCGGCGGAGTCGCCGGGGCACGGCCGGCGGCCGCAGGCTGGGCCGCAGCCGGGGCCCGCGGGCGGAGCGCGGCCTGCGCTCCCAGGGTGAGGCTCACGCCCAGCAGCAGCCCGAGGCCAGCCGCCACCAAGAAGCCGCCCACCGGCTGGGCGCACACAGGCGCCGCCGCGGCGTGCAGCCGCTCGGGCCCGCAGCGGTCCAGCTGCGCCCGTAGGATTGTCAGGAGCCCCTCGTCCACGGGGCTGGACTCGAAATGGCACGAGCAATGGGTGCTCGCGGTGGAGGCGCCGAGGTACGCGCCGGCGAAGGCGGAGCCCGTCCCGCCGAGCTGCCCTGCAAGCCAGTGCATGCGAGCTTGGACCAAGAGCGACTACGGAGACGCCCAAAAATCCCCCTCGGACCTTTGGCCTGAGACCGCCTCGCCGCCACAGAACAAAACAGTCAAAGACAAATACATACATACGTGCGTACTCAAAAACATACCTACGTGCCTACATGCATGCATATAGATACATGTATACATGCATACCTATACACCGACGGACCTACCTGCATACATGTGTACCTACATGCATGCATGCATGCATGCATGCATGCATGCATACATACATACATACATACATACATACATACATACGTACGTGGGTACGTATGCATACAGACATGCACATGCATTCACGCATACATACATGTATGCATGTAAGTGTGATCAAGCACGGAGAAGGCATGGGAAAAGGACGGTGAACATGGACCCGAAATTGACACGTGGCGGCATTAACACTGAAAATATGAAAACATATTGCATGATATGTCAACCCTGTTCGCCAGTTCTACAGGGGCCCTGCCACCCAAGGGTACAATCCTCCCCTCCCCCAATCATTCCCCCCCTCCGCCTCCCTACTACCCCTCTCCCTCCCCAACGTCCCCTGGAAATGCCACGGGGCCGCCGCGAAGCGCCGAGAACAAAGAGCACGATCGCGGTGAATCCGCTGGTGGGTTCCAGGAAATCTGTCCGGTTCGGCTTCCTGGCGTAGTTCCACCGCTGCTGAAATATGTCGACGGCGCCCTGCTGAGCTTCCCACGCCGCCTGGCCCCATGGGAAAATCGAGCCATTCCAGAAGTCCGCCGACCCTGGCTTGCCCGGGTGAACCGGAAAAAAAGGAGGAGGAACAGCAGCAGCAGCAGCAGCGGCAGCAGAGGCAGGAGGGCGGAGGAGAAGGGCGGAGGAGGGCGGAGGAAAAGGGCGGAGGAGGGCGGAGGAAAAGGAGGAGGAGGACGAGGAGGAGGGGGAGGACGAAGAGGAGGAGGAGGACGAGGAGGAGGAGAAGGGCGGAAGAGGAGGAGGACGAGGACGAGGCCGAAGACGAAAACGAAGATGCTACAATCCCAAGGGTCATAGTCCGCTGAAAAATTAGCCTGGTGAAAGACCCAATCATATGCAGTTGTGAATACCGCAATGGTGAAGACCACCTTCGACCGAACTCCCTATGTGGCCACGAACCGTGCGAGGGGCGCGCCGACATGCGCGGCGGGGTACACAACGCGAACGAAGACAATAGGTCTGCGCGCGAGAGACTGGGAGCGGGCGAGTCTGAGCGCGAGTGAGTCTAATTATGCATGAGTCCGCGCGCGCGTGAGTCTACGCGCATGAATGTCGACGCCCATGTCGGCACGCCCCTCACAAGGGTCGCGCTCGCTTCCTTCCCGTTGTTGTTTCTCCCTCTTTGCCCGCGCGCGCCAATGTCCAACGCGCGGGTGCGGCGCCGCACGGAGCCCCCGCGGCGTACGCCGGTCGCCCCGAAGGGTTCCCGGCGACTCGCGCGGATCCGCTGCGCAGAGCAGAGACAACTAGCTGGCTGGCTGAAAGCGGGCAAGGCTCTGGCCGCTGGGCAGACCGACGACGGAGGCGGGCGAGGCGCTGGGCAAAGCGCAGCATGGAGTTCCCGCATCGCGCGCTGGTCGCCCCGCGAGGGTCCCAGCGACGCGCGCGGGTCGTCCGCGGCGCAAGGCCAAACAGTCAGGCCGTCGAGAGACGGCGAGGTTCGGCCGGGCGTCTCCTCAGGTCAAGCCTCGCGGAAAAACTCCGTGAAGCGCAGCTCTCTGGCGAGGGCCGTCGCCTCCCGCGCGCCGCAAACTGTTCCGGCTGCTTCCGCAAGCCCTCCGGCGGTCCTGCCAGGAAGAGCTCGTGCGAACATTGCCAGTGGCGCCTTCGGTGGAGCTCCCCACGGGGCCCTGACCCTCGAGAGGGGTGCGCCGAAATGGCCCGAGGCCGCGATGCGAACCCTGCCACTGGGGCCTTCGGTGGAGCTCACTATGGGGACACGATCCTCGTGAGGGGTGCGCCGACATGGCCCGAGGCCGCCATGCGAACCCTGCCACTGGGGCCTTCGGTGGAGCTCATATAGGGCCACAATTATAGTGAAGGGTGCGCCGAAATTGCCCGAGGCCGCCATGCGAACCCTGCCACTGGGGCCTTCGATGGAGTTCCCTATGAGGCTACGACCCTTGTGACAATTGTACCGAAATTGCCCTAGGCCGCCATCCGAAACCCGCCACTGGCGCCTTCGGTGGAGCTCCTATGAGGCCACGATCCTCGAGAGGGGTGTGCCGAAATGGCCCGAGGCCGCCATGCAAACCCTGCCACTGGCGCCTACGGAGGAGCTCCCTATGGGGCCACGATCCTGGTGAGGGGTGTGCCGAAATGGCCCGAGGCCGCCATGCGAACCCTGCCGCTGGCGCCTTCGGTGGAGCTCTCTATGGGGCCACGATCCTCGTGAGGGGTGTGCCCACATGGTCCGAGGCCGCCATGCGAACCCTGCCACTGGGGCCTGCGGTGGAGCTCTCTATGGGGCCACGATCCTCGTGAGGGGTGCGCCGAAATGGCTCGAGGCCGCCATGCGAACCCTGCCGCTGGCGCCGTCGGCGGAGCTCACTTTGGGGCCACGAGCCTCGCGAGGAGCGCACCGATATGGCCCGAGGCCGCCATGTCGGTGGAGCTCCGATGGGGCCACGATCCTCGCGAGGGGTGCGCCGAAATGGCCCGGGGCCGCCATGCAAACCCTGCCACTGGGGCCTTCGGTGGAGCTCTCTACGGGGCCACGATCCTCGTGAGTGGTGCGCCTAAATGGCCCGAGGCTGCCATGCGAACCCTGCCACTGGCGCCGTCGGTGGAGCTCACTATGGGGCCACGAGCCTCGTGAGAAGCGTACCGAAATGGCCCGAGGCCGACATGCAAACCCTGCCACTGGCGCCGTCGGTGGAGCTCCGATGGGGCCACAATCCTCGTGAGGGGTGTGCCCAAATGGTCCGAGGCCGCCATGCGAACCCTGCCACTGCCTTCGGTGGAGCTCTCTATGGGGCCACGATCCTCGTGAGGGGTGCGCCGAAATGGCCCGAGGCCGCCATGCGAACCCTGCCACTGGGGCCTTCGGTGGAGCTCCGATGGGGCCACGATCCTCGTGAGGGGTGTGCCGAGATGGCCCGAGGCCGACATGCGAACCCTGCCACTGGGGCCTTCGGTGGAGCTCACTATGGGGCCACGATCCTCGTGAGGGGTGTGCCCGAATGGTCCGCGGCCGCCATGCGAACCCTGCCACTGGCGCCTTCGGTGGAGCTCTCTATGGGGCCACGATCCTCGTAGTCGTCTGCCCCGGGGTCGTCTGCCGGCCGGCGGACGCAGCTCCGAAGAAGACGGCTGGAAGACCGCGCGCCGCACAGGATGATCAACCGGTTGCCGGGCAATCTGCGCAAAAAGACATAATTGACGGTGCAACAAGATGCGGCTCAACGGCGGCCGGCGGGCCCTGTCCAGAACTACAGCGTTCGAGATACGACTAATGTATGAATGCGGTATCCTTAACACCCTCCTCAGACACCACACGCGGAAGCTGTCGAGCTTGGCCAACTCATGTTTCCGGAGCCACGCCGCGTGCAATCCGCACAGCAACTTTGTCTGCACGCAGGCTTCGAAGATCCAACTTCCGTTGTGTGGACAAGGTGGAATGAGACCAGACTCGGGCAAGGGCGTCGAACTCAGCCCTGGCGCAACCAAGTCGCCTGCTCAGCTCAGAAGCGATCGATCCATCTGCCGCCAAAACACTCCCCAAATAAACCATGGAGTCCTTTTTGGGGATCTGGGCGCCGTCTGGACTCGTCACGCTCCCCTGGCACCGGATTGTCAGCAATTCAAGCTTCCCCCAATTGAATTTGAGGCCGTAGTTCGCGCCAGCGGAAGCAATAGCCGCTATGTACTCCTGCGCGCGCTCCGTGCTAGTGGCTACGATGAGCGCGTCATCAGCGCACACGAGATCCTCCGCGCCCCCCACGCGGTCGCCCAGCGTGACCCGGGCGTCGCGCAGCAGCACGGTCATCACCATGGCGAAGAGAAAGGGTGGGAGAAGACAACCTTGACAGATTCCCGCATGCTGCTCGCGGGTCCCTGACGTCACGCCGGCCTCGCAAACCGCGAAGTTCCTGCCCGTGTAGATGGCTTGAATCATTGTCAACATCTTCCCTGGGACTCCGAAGCGCTGCAGCGCTTCCAGCAGAAGCCCCGGCATGACGCTGTCGAACGCCATGGCCCAGTCCAGAGCGCGCAGCACGAGCTGGCCCTCTGCGCTCGACCACGTTTCCTCCAGCCTCCGCCTGGCGAGGAAGATGGCGTCGGTGGTGCCGTGGCGCGATTTGAATCCAAACTGGGCGCCCCAGATGCGGCCCTCGGCCCCGGCGCCCTTCAAGCGGCGGAGGAGCAGAGTCGCAAACAACTTGAACCCGGCCTGAAGCAGGCACACTGGTCTGCAGTTGCCGCAGAGCGTGGCGTCACCCTTTTTGAACAATGCAATCACTAAGAAATTGTGCCAAGATTCTGGCACGACGCCCTGGTCCCAACACCGCCGGCACAACGCTAGCGCCCAAGCTCTCGCTTGGGAGTCGCGAGCGCCGACCGCTTCCCAGAAGTCGCCGGGGATGCCATCACTGCCGCACGTCTTGCCCCACTTCATGCGCTTGGCTGCCTCGGTCACCTCCCAGTCTTCGATCTGCCCCAAGTTGACCGGCAAGTCGGGGCCAAGGGGCGTTGTCGACATCGGCGTGGTGTCGCGCGCGGCCCACTGCACCTCCGTCAGGAAGTCTGCCAGCGTGTCCGCACGGACCTCGGAGTCAACCAGGTCGCCGCGAAGGTTGCGAAGTTTGCCTTGCTTCCGCCCGGCCCCTTTACGCAATCGTCGCACCTGGTCCCAGTCGCCCGTCGCCAGGAGGTGTTCCAAACACTCCGCCCTATCCGTTTTCACAGAGCTCTTGACGACGTAATTCCAACGTCTCTCTTCTGCCAGGTCGCCGCGTGTTCTGGCCTCGGTGCGCTTCACGATGAGCGTCATGGTGCGGTCTGAAATCCACGGCTTCCGCGGCGCCGGCGGCGCTATAGGTAGCGTGGCGGCTGCCTGTTTGAAGGAAAGCACGGCTGCAGCATCGATTTCGTTGGCCCCGCCGTCGCCCGTGTCGGCGGCCTCCATCTCGTCGGCAAAGGCCATGGCGAAACGTTTGGCATGCTCTGGCAGCCGGAGAGCCCGCAAGTCAGGCCGAGTCGGTTGCTCGCGGCGGGCCTCGATCGGCACCATTCTGTCCACGTCCGCCTGCACGAGGAAGTGGTGAGACGCCAGTGCCAAGTCCTTGTTGCTTGCCACTGATTGCAAATGCTCAACCCAATTCTGTGAAACCAAAACAAAATCGATCTGGCCAAAATTGTCTGGCGTGTCTGGGTGAGACGGCTTCTTGCCCACGTTGTAGCAGGTGACCTGACGATGTGCTGGCTCATGAAACATTGTGTGGCCGATGCAGAGTTTGTGATGCTCGCACAGCTCAACCAGCAGGCTGCGGTTGGAAGCGGCGTTGTGCTCAGCCCCCGGGTGCCCAAACTCATGCGGTCCCATGATATGCTCTTCTTGCGGGTGGGGCCTGTGCAGGCGCGCGTTAAAGTCTCCGAGCAAAATCATCGGGCCGTGCCGCGACGTCTGAGCGAGGAAGGCTCCAAGAGATGTGAAGAACCGCTGCCTGTCCTCGAAGTTCTTCCCGTTATGTGGCGCGTACGCGCTGCCAACGATAGCTTTCCCGCCTTGCACCCGCAGCTTCACGTATGCCATTCTTGCTGACTCCTGCCTGAAGCCGACCACACTCGAGCGCAGCCGCGGAGAGATGATGACGCCAACGCCTGCCGTCTCCTTATCCTCCTCGTCCGCGGACCCAGAGAAAATGAACAAGAAGCCACCGTCCGATACGCAGTAATCTGATATTTCCCTGTGAGTCTCTTGCATGCACAAAATGTCAATGCTCTGTTGGCGCATGTGCCATTCCAGCTCGATCTCTTTCGCGTCCGTGAAACCCTCAACGTTCCAGGTGGCAATCCGGAGCTGCCGCGAACAAGGTCTGAGGCCGCCACCTCGGAAGACACGTGCCTGTCCGGCCCGGTTGAGTAGAGGCTGCTCCACAGTAGTGCCGACTGTGGGTGAAACTACGTCGTTCGTGCATTCATGAATTCTCAAACGATGATGGCTTATAGTTGCAGTATTGCCGACTGCTGCCGGTGAGGGGTGCAGGATCCTCGTGAGGGGTGCGCCGAAATGGCCCGAGGCCGCCATGCGAACCCTGCCACTGGGGCCTTCGGTGGAGCTCCGATGGGGCCACGATCCTCGTGAGGGGTGTGCCGAGATGGCCCGAGGCCGCCATGCGAACTCTGCCACTGGCGCCTTCGGTGGAGCTCTCTATGGGGCCACGATCCTCGTGAGGGGTGCGCCGAAATGGCCCGAGGCTGCCATGCGAACCCTGCCACTGGCGCCGTCGGTGGAGCTCACTATGGGGCCACGAGCCTCGTGAGAAGCGTGACGAAATGGCCCGAGGCCGCCATGCGAACCCTGCCACTGGGGCCTTCGGTGGAGCTCCGATGGGGCCACGATCCTCGTGAGGGGTGTGCCCAAATGGTCCGAGGCCGCCATGCGAACCCTGCCACTGCCTTCGGTGGAGCTCTCTATGGGGCCACGATCCTCGTGAGGGGTGCGTCGAAATGGCCCTAGGCCGCCATGCGAACCCTGCCACTGGGGCCTTCGGTGGAGCTCCGATGGGGCCACGATCCTCGTGAGGGGTGTGCCGAGATGGCCCGAGGCCGCCATGCGAACCCTGCCACTGGGGCCTTCGGTGGAGCTCACTATGGGGCCACGATCCTCGTGAGGGGTGTGCCCGAATGGCCCGAGGCCGCCATGCGAACCCTGCCACTGGGGCCTTCGGTGGAGCTCACTATGGGGCCACGATCCTCGTGAGGGGTGCGCCGAAATGGCCCGAGGCCGCCATGCGAACCCTGCCACTGGCGCCGTCGGTGGAGCTCACTATGGGGCCACGATCTTCGTAAGGGGTGCGCCGTCGGTGGAGCTCCCAGTGGGGCCACGAAACGCTGTACTAGGAGGAGAACGGGGGACCGTCTCTTCAAAACGAGGACCCAATACCACTGGATGGTTGGGAAAAAGACGATGAGGAGAAGGAGGAGGAGGAGGAGGAGGAAGAGGAGAGGGAGGGGTGCGTCAGGAGCAACTAACCAGACCAGGGAAGGGGCGATCCGGACTCGGCAAGGGACTACCGAAAAGCCCCCGACCACAACCTGAGAGGGCTCCCTCCTCTCGATCTGGTTCGGGCCTTGGGCCCCTGGAGGGTGCGCCATGTTGAGCTATCTGAATCCCAAGATCCCAAGATCCCACACCAAGCGATCCAAAATCCCAACCGATCCAGCGGCCAAAGGTTCCCACCCCTCCTCCTCCTCCTCCTCCTCCTCCTCCTCCTCCTCCTCCTCCTCCTCCTCCTCCTCCTCCTCCTCCTCCTCCTCCTCCTCCTCCTCCTCCTCCTCCTCCTCCTCCTCCTCCTGCTCACCCTCCTCCTCCTCCTCCTCCTCCTCCTCCTCCTCCTCCTCCTCCTCCTCCTCCTCCTCCTCCTCCTCCTCCTCCTCCTCCTCCTCCTCCTCCTCCTCCTCCTCCTCCCTCCTCCTCCCCTCTCACCCTCCTCCTCCTCCTCCTCCTCCTCCTCCTCCTCCTCCTCCTCCTCCTCCTCCTCCTCCTCCTCCTCCTCCTCCTCCTCTCACTCCTCCTCCTCCTCCCCTCCTCCTCCTCCTCCTCCTCCTCCTCCTCCTCCTCCTCCTCCTCCTCCTCCTCCTCCTCCTCCTCCTCCTCCTCCTCCTCCTCCTCCTCCTCCTCCTCCTCCTCCTCCTCCTCCTCCCCTGCTCACCCTCCCGAGCGATCCAAAATCCCACCCTCCACCTGTGCACCCTCCCGGTCGATCCGCCGTCCCGGGCCGGCGGAGCGGCGAAGGCCGCTAGGGATCTACGACGATGCGGGCCTCTCTGTGCAGCGGCTTGTTGAAGACGAGGGAGGCGAAGGGGCACCCCACGCCAGTCGCAACAGTGCATGCTTCTGTGGCGCCTCCAATGTACTGGGCTGCTATCCCCGTTTCGGAGTACGTGACCTTCTTCTCCTTGATGTGCCCAGTGAAATAGACGCTCGTCTTGGAGCCAAAGTCCATCGCGTGGCTCTGGTTTGGCAGCCTGTTTACTCTGATGACTGTATCGTGCGCGTCGATGGCAGGGCCGAATCCAGATCCGATCATGTGCTCTGCCGAGCCGACGAGGGCGCAGTCGCCCATGCCCGAGAAGTTACCACCACCTAGCGTCTCGATGACATCCTTGCCGGGAAGAGTGCACAACTGGAAATACGGAGAGAGCGCGCCCGCGGCGCACTCCGACAGGGGGGGGTCCCCCCTTAGCTACCCCCGCCCCCTTGGACCTGCCCTGCCAGAAGCCCCCCCCCTCTTTTTTTCCGCCCCCTCTCGGAAGCCAGCCCTCCCCCCCCCGTCCCTTTCGCGCTCCGGAAGCTGACCCCGCCCCCCTGGGGAGCTTAGCTACCCCCCCCCCTCTTGACTCTTGAACCTCTTCCCTTCTGCCGGAAGCCCCCCCCATCCTTTTTTTCCGCCCCTCAGTAGCTACCCCCCCCGCGCTGAGTGTGCGGGACGCATGCGGACGGTAGCATTGGGACCTTCGGTGGGGCTCCCTATGGGGCCTCGAAAGGCTGTACTTGGTGTGCGGGACGCATGCGGACGGTAGCACTGGGACCTTCGGTGGGGCCCCTGATTGGGCCACGAAACGCTGTACTGCGTGGGTGAAACGCAGGGAGGAAGGAGGGGGCCACGAAACGCTGTGTTGGGTGTGCGGGACGCATGCAGACGGTAGCAGCGGGACCTTCGGTGGGGCTCCATATGGGGCCACGAAACGCTGTATTGGGTGGCTGAAACGCAGGGAGGAGGGAGGAGGGGAAGAAGGGGGAGGAGGAAGCGAGGAAAGGGAAGGAGAGGAACGCGGGGACCGTCCCTTCAAAACGAGGACCCAACACCACAGGATGGCTGGGAAAAAATTGCAAAAGCTTTACGGATTGAGGGCAGTTCCTTTTTCAAAATGTGACTCTCACCTCAGCGCGGCGCATATTCGTTTTGAACATGTGCAAGAATTTTACGGGTTGAGGGCGAGTCCTTTCAAAAATGTGGTTCTCGCCTTGACGCCGCGCACATTCGGTTACGTATCAGACATGGCGTTCTGGAAGGATTCAGGAATCTGCGCGCACAACAGTTACGGTGATCCTCTCTCTGTGTTGAAGTCCTAGGAAAAGCGTTCAGACATGACTCAGAATCGTCAAGTCGCAACAGTCAAGTTGATCCGCGGCGTTGGAATCCCGAGAACAATGTGTTGGCATGCTTCAGGGTCTTCCAACGGGTGTCTTCCAACGGGGCAATTCCATCAATAGAAATGAACCGTTGTAAGGGCCTATGAAGAGGGAGATTGGAGGGAGGGTTTACTCCAACATCGTTGATGACTCTTGGGTTTACACTGGTCCTATTCCCCCTCATCATCATCATCCTCCACAGCAGCAGCATATTCCTGCCTACTGCATCATCACCCTTCGTTCTCCTCACTGGGACGCAGGGGGAGGTGCACGGAGCTTGGCGACCCCACAAGCCTTCGTCAGGAAGGAGCACTCGGGAGCCCACGAGGCCGCCAGGCACCTCTCCTCCCGGTGAGGCCCACGCGCCGCCCGGAGGCGGAGGGCTTCGCGTAGATCCTCCTGGCCAAGGGGGCGGGAGGAGCATCGGCCGCGCGCGCAAGCGCGCCCTGGGCCCTGGCGCTGGCCATCCTTCCACTCCATTGCTCCATTGCTCGCTCCCTCCTGCCCCTCCCTCCCTCCCTCCCTCCAGCTGCCGCCCCGGTTGGAGAGGTTTCGGGCGCCGTTCCAGGTACGGAGAACCTCTTTCGGGGCGGGCAGCCACGCGAGCCGGCCCGCGCCCGCGCATCGGGCGCGAGGGCCCCGCCGCGCCGCCGCTCGCTGGCTACCTGCTGATGTCCTGCCCCACGTTGTGCCGCCCAGCTGGTGCGGCCTCCGCTGCGGGCAGACGTCGCCTCCGGACGCGCAGGGTCGCCATCCAGCATGCGCAGGTGCAGGCGACGGACGTGCGCAACCTGATGGGGTGTGGCACCCCCCAGGCCTCGTCGTGTCGCCCGTGGACATCCTGCTGCCGGAGCTCGTGGCGCACGCGGAGGCGCCGGAGGCTGTGGATGTACGGGTGCCGCCGCTGCCGCCTGCCAGCCCTGCGCCAGGTCTGGCTGGCTTGGGCGCCGAGACGACCAGCTGCGCCGTGGTGGTCGCCGAGGCTGGTTGGCTTGCGATCGCGATCCAGCCGCTTAGTTTTTTTCTCTGGCGGCGCGGTCGCGAGCCGCTGCCACTGCCGGCCCCCTGGTGACAACGTGCCCGGTGACACCATACCGCGCTGCTTGGCCGAGGCGCCGCGCCGGCGCTTCGCGACAGGCCGGGGCCGGGCGCTTAGCAGTGGCTGGGCGCGAGACTGACACAGCACGCCTGACCGCAGAGGAGCGCCAGGCTGCAGCCGACGGTGCTGCTCGCACTCGTGCTCTCCCTCGTGCCGTCCCTGCCGTACGTGTTCCTGCTAGTGATGATGCAGATCATGCTCTGCCTCGTGCGCGCCTTGCTGCACGTCCAGCCAGTGCTGATCCTCCCGAGGCGCTGCTGGCTGACCTGATCACCGGCGTGGAGTTGCAGAGCGAGCGAGCACCACAGTAGCGCCGACGACCACGCCAGCGCCGACTCCGACTCCTCCCTGAGCACCGCGGCCGCAGTGGAGCTCGGCATGACTGCTGAGCAGCGGCGGCCCCAGGATCCTACTGAGGCTGCTCCGGCTACGTCTGCTCTCCTTCGGCCGATGGCGATGCAGAGGGTGCAGATGCGGACTTGCCCCGCGCCGGAGGACCTTCCGGCTGCCATGGACTGCTACGCCGTGGTCTCCGATGCCGGCGCGCTGCTCGTGACAGGGGGCAAGCTGACGGCGGCGGCGATTTTGCTCCCCATGCCAGACCGCGGGGCTGCCTTACGCCGTTATTGGCAGCGCGTGGTGCTAGACCGTGATGCCGCTGCCAGTGCTGGCTGAGGCCGCTGGGCGGGATGGCCGCACGGCGGAGGCGGGCAAGCCCCTCCCCCCCAGCGTCCCGTCGGGGCCCGGGGGAGGCGGCGAGGCAGCCTACGGGCCCCACCCTGCGTCCAGCTGCGAGAGCGGAGATGGGCAGGCCCCTCCCCCCCAGCGTCCCCTCTCGGTGCCAGGTGGAGGCGGCGCGGCTGCCTACTCGCCCTACCCCGCTACCAGCTGCGAGGTCGTCACCGGCCGAGGTGCGCCAGGAGGGCGCGAGGAACTGGGACCCAGCCGGCCTCGTGGCGGATGGCAGCACGGAGCACCTCGCGAGCCGGAGGCCGACGCCGCCCTCGCAGGGCCGCGGTTCCATGCTCGCGTCCATGAAGGACTACGTCAATCCCGCGACCACCGCTGCGCTGCCGGGCTATATGTCCCGCGCGATCTGGACCCCGGAGGCATGTCCCTCCTCCCTTCTTTCTCCCTCCTCCCTCCTCGCTCATCCTCCTCTTCCACCCTCCCTCCCTCCCTCCCCTCCCCTTCCCTCCCCTTCCCTCCCCTGCCCTCCCCTCCCCCCACCCCCACCTCTCCCGTCCCCCTCCCCTCCCTTCCCCTCCCATCCCTCCCTCCTCCTTCCAACTCCCTCTCCTCCTCCTCCCCCTCCTCCTCCTTCTCCTCCTCCTCCACCTCCTCCTCCTCCTTCTCCGCCTCTCCACCTCCTCCTCCTCCTCCCCCCCTCCCTCCTCCTCCTCCCTCCTCCTCCTCCTCCTCCTCCTCCTCCTCCTGCCCTCCTCCTCTTCTCCTCCGCCTCCTCCTCCTCCTCCTCCTCCTCCTCCTCCCTCTCTCCTCCTCTCCTCCTCCTCCTCCTCCTCCTCCTCCTCCCCTCCTCCTCCTCCTCCCTCTCTCCTCCTCCTCCTCCTCCTCCTCCTCCTCCTCCTCCTCCTCTTCCTCCCCCCCCCCTCCCCTCCTCCTCCTCCTCTCCTCCTCCTCATCCTCCCCTCCTCCTCTCCTCCTCCTCCCCCTCCTCCTCCTCCTCCTTCCTCCGCCCTCCTCCTCCCAGCCCTCCTCCTCCGCCTGTTCCTCCTCCGCACCTCCTCCTCCCTCATCCCTCCTCCGCCCTCCCTCCGCCCCCCCCCTCCTCTCTCCTCCGCCCTCCTCCTCCCCTCCTCCCTCCTCCTCCTCCTCCTCCTCCTCCTCCTCCTCCTCCTCCTCCTCCGCCTCCTCGTCCTTCTCTCCTCCTCTCCTTCTCCTCCTCCTCTTCCTCTCCTGCTCCTCCTCCTCCTCATCATCACCATCCAGAGCACATCATCATCATCATACATCATCATCATCACCATCATCATCCATCATCATCATCATCATCATCATCATCATCATCATCATCATCATCATCATCATCATCATCATCATCATCATCAATCATCATCATCAGCATCAGCATCAGCATCATCATCATCATCATCATCATCATCATCATCATCATCATCATCATCATCATCATCATCATAATCATCATCATCATCGTCATCGTCATCGTCATCATCATCATCATCATCATCATCATCATCATCAGCGTCATCATCAGCAGCATCATCATCATCGTCATCGTCGTCGTCAGCATCCTCATCCTCATCATCATCATCATCATCATCATCATCATCATCATCATCATCATCATCCTCATAATCATCATCATGATCATGATCATCATCATCAGCAGCATAATCATCACCGTCATCATCAGCAGCATCATCACCATCATCACCATCATCAGCATCATCATCAACATCAAAATCAAGATCATCATCAACATCATCATCATCAACATCAGCAGCATAATGATCATCAGCATCAGCATCAGCAGCAGCATCATCATCATATTCATCATCATCAGCATCAGCAGCATCCTCATCATCAGCAGCAGCATCATAATCATCATTGTCAGCAGCAGCAGCATCAGCATCCTCATCGTCATCATCAGCTCATCATCATCGTCATCATCATCAGCAGCATCAGCATCATCAATGTCAGCATCAGCATCAGCATCATCAGCATCATCAACAGCATCAGCATCACCACAACCATCACCATCACCATCACCATCACCATCACCATCATCATCCGCATCATCATCACCATCACCATCATCATCGTCATCATCGTCAGCATCATCATTGTAATTACCAGCATCATCAGCATCATTAGCATCATCACCATCAACAGCATCATCAGCAGCATCATCATCATCATCATCAGTATCATCATCATCATCATCATCATCATCATCATCATCATCATCATCATCATCATCATCATCATCCATCATCATCATCATCATGCCATCAAGCATCAGCATCAGCATTAGCATCAGCCTCAGCAGCATCATCGTCATCACCATCAGCATCATCAGAGGCAGCATCAGCATTAACATCATCATCAGCAGCATCATCATCGTCATCAGCATCACTATCGTCATCATCGTTGTCATCACCATCAGTATCATCATCAGCAGCAGCAGCGTCATCATCAGCATCATCAGCAACATCGGCATCATGATCATCAGCAACATTCTGATCGTCAGCATCAGCATGACGATCAGCGGCATGGACATGATGAGCATCATCAGCATCAGCATCATCGTAGCCTTATTTACCATCGGCAACAGCAGCATCGTCAGCAGCATCATCATCAGCAGCATCAGCATCGTCAGCATCCTTATCGTCATCATCGCCATTACTATATGCAACATCAGTATGATCACAATCAGCATCATCCCATCGACATCATCAGCAGGAAACGAAGCAGCATCGTCAACATCATCATCAGCAGCATCAGCATCATCAGAATGAGCATCAGCATCATCATCATCATCATCATCATCATCATCAGCCGCATCATCATCATCATCATCATCATCATCATCATCATCATCCTCATCATCATCAGCATCATCATCATCATCATCATCATCATCATCATCATCATCATCATCATCATCATCATCATCATCATCATCATCATCATCATCATCATCATCATCATCATCATCATCATCATCATCATCATCATCATCATCATCATCATCATCATCATCATCATCATCATCATCATCATCATCATTATCATAAGCAGAAGCAGCAGCATCATCAGCAGCATCCGTATCATCATAATCATCCTCAGCAGCAGCATCGACGTCGCCGTCAACAGCCTCATCATCGTCAGCATCATCTTCATCAGCGTCAACAGCATCACCCCCATCATCAACATCGGAATCAGCATCATGATCATCAACATCATCATCATCGTCATCATCATAATCATGATCAGCATCATCATCAGCAGCATCACAATCATCATCAGCATCAGCATCATCATCGTCAACCTCCTCATCTTCCTTATCCTCCTCATCATCATCAGCAGTATCATCGCCATCATCATCATCATCATCATCATCATCATCATCAACATCATCATACACATCCTCCTCATCCCTCTCATCCTCGTCCTCATCCTCAGCCGTTCCTCCTCCTCCTCCTCCTCCTCCTCCTCCTCATCCTCATCCTCCTCCTCCTCCTCAAACACCTCCTCCCTCCTCCTCCGCGGCCCCCTGCTCCTCCTCCTCCTCCTCCTCCTCCTC
>CAUYUJ010019701.1:143601-173402 GCA_963575745.1 Prorocentrum cordatum
GTGGTGAGGGGACAGCGGGACAGTGGTGGGGACAGTGGGACAGTGGGACAGTAGAGGGCCGGTAGTGGTGGGGACAGTGGTGAGGACAATGGTGGGAACAGGGGGGACAGTGGACAGTGGTGGGGACGGTGGTGGTGGTGACAGTGGTGTGGGCACAGTGGGAATGAGGTGGAAACAATGGGACAGTGGAGGGTACAATGGTGGTGGGGACAGTGGTGAAGGCGGTGGCGAGGACGGCGGTGGGACAATGGGACAGAGGTACAGTGGGGACAGTGGTGGGGACAGTGGGGACAGTGGTGGGAACAGTGGGACAGCTCAGCGGGACAGCGGCGGAGTCAGTGGGACAGTGGGGACAGTGGGGATAGTCGGGCAGTGGTTGGGGCCGTGGAGACAGTGGGGAGAGTGGAACCGTGGTGGGAACAGTGGTGGGGACAGTGGGGACAGTGCGACAGTGGTGGGGGCACTGGTGGGGACACAGTGGGGACAGTGGTGGTGAGGACAGTGGTGCTGGGAACAACAGTGGAGGATGTGATGCGGACGGTGGTAGGGACCGGGAGTCGTTTGCTGGCGGTGAGTGGGGGGGTGGGGAGGGGTTCGAACCGGTAGTGATCCCCCTCCGGTTTTCGAGGGGGGGGGGGGGTTCGAACCGGTAGTGACCCCCCCCGGTTTTCCGGATCCGGAGGGGGGGGGGGGGGAGGGGTTCGAACCGGTAGTGACCCCCCCCGGTTTCGAGGGGGAGGGGGGGGGGGAGGGTTTCCAGCAGGGGGGGGGGGATTTTCGGAGGGGGGGGGGGGGGGGCGACCCCGGGTTCCGGAGGAAAAGGTTGGCAATTTTCCACAGTAAAGCGGCGGTGGATCACGCTCTCTCTCGTCACCACTATCAGCATTATCAGCAGCATCATCATCAGCATCCTCATCATCATCGTCATCATCATCACCAGCATCTCCTCCTCCTCATACTCCTCCTCCTCATACTCCTCTCTTATTTTCTTCTCCACCTCCTCCCCCAAACGTCCGCCCACAAGCCGATACCGCACACACCGATACTGGGCGAGCCCAAGATCGGTGGCGTGCGCGCCCGCCTGGCCATGCTCCCCCCGGCCTCCCCCGGTTCGCCTGCTTCCTCCCTCTCCAGTGCCCCCTCTCCCCAGTCATCAAATCGTTCAACAGCTCTCTCCCCCTCCTCCTCCTCCTCCTAGTCAATGAGAGCGTCTATGGAAGGCTGGGCACCTATACGTTGTGTGTTTGCTCGAGCTCGCGAAGCAAGCGAGGATATAGCTAAGGTGCCAGAGCCTTGGCCGAGCATACGTCGGCGGCAAGGCTGGGGGGGAAGTGAGAAGGGGCGGGCCTTCTCAGAAAGCTCCGAAGTCCTCGGGCCTTCTGAGAGGTTTCCTAAGCCTTCCCTGAAGACGCAGGAAACTGTTCCTCTCTGTCCTCTCTTCCCCCCCTCACTCACCGCCGAACAACAACATCGTCGCCAGAGCGCGCGTACTGCCCATTCCCTCTGCCCTCTCTCTCCACTCCCCCCGTTCCCAGTCCCGCTCCCCGGTCCCCCGCCCCCGTCCCCTTCCCCGTCGCCGTCCTCCCGTCCCTCCTGCTCCTCCTCGCCCTCTTCCCCTCCCCGCCCGATCCGAGAGGGAATGCACACTGGCGCTGGCCACTGACACACTGGGCCCGAGGACTGGCCCGTCCGGGATCGGCGAGCGGGCGGATGTTTGGGAAGAGGAGGGGGAGGAAAGTAGAGGAGGCGGAGGAGGCGGAGGAGGCGGAGGAGAAGGAAGGAGGAGGAGGAGGAAAAGGTGGAGCAGGAAGAGAACGCGCGCAAGCCCTCGACGCGAGCGGTTCGCAAGCGACGTGGCACAGAAAGAGGGCGGCGCACACACTGTCGACTGACAGCGGGCGCAGCCAGGCACGGCGTGGCACGGCAAGAAATTCAGCGCCAACCGTGAGCAATCATAGGGGGTGGCCATCCACAATTTGTGCGGCGAGGGGGAGGCTGAGGAGGAGGAGACTGAGGAGGAGGAGGAGGAGGACGAGGACGAGGACGAGGAGGAGGAGGAGGATGAGGAGGAGGAGAACGAGGACGAGGAGCAGGAAGAGGAGGAGGCTGAGAATGAAGAGGCTGAGGACGAGGACGAGGAGGAGGAGGAGGAAGAAGAGCAGGAGAAGCAGGAGGAGGGGGAGGGGATCATGGTGGGGAAGGGGGGGGGCGCGGCGGGCCGCGGTCGCCCGCGTAACTCCAGTCCTGGCTGCTCCTCACCTGTCGGGGCTGCGCGGGGAGCGGCTGCCGCTGGGGGGCCTCCGCACTCCGAGGCTTAAGACGAAGCCAGGACGAAGATGAATTCGGGAGATGAGAAATCGGGGATGGGCAGACCCCCCTTTAGTAAAACGTGGTTTAGTGAAAACGACCTGAGGCCCAAACCTGGCGGGCGCAAGCCTGGAAAATAACGGCCACGGCGCCCTCTCGAGAACCGAAAACGGACAATTCACTCATCGACGTGTCACTGTTGGGGGTTCTGTCCACCCCCGAATAAATCGAGAATCTCTGAGATCCGGCGGCTCTGGAGGATATCTCAGGCGCCGCGGCCTTCTCAGAGCGTGCCGGAACGCTCTGTGCGCGTTCCGAACGCTCTAGAACGGATTATATCCTTGTCCCAGCCCCTCCCGAGAGGTTGCTCAATGAGACTGGATGAGGGAGCAACTCCTGGGAGGTCTGCGCCAAAACGATGAAGGGCGATCAAGCCCGATTGAGGGGGCCATTTAGCCGGCTCAGGCCAGATTACGCGGGATGAAGCCGCATCAAACGGGATCAAGTCAGATTGGGCCAGTACCCGAACCGATATATACCAGCGCCGATTCGGAATTAAGCTCCCAGGAGTTGCATCCCAGCGTGCGGGCAGGGGCGGCGGCGGAGGGTCGGTTCGGTGCGCGCGTGGTGGCTGGGGCGGCGGGACGGGCCGTTGGGCGGAGTGACACTGGGGCGGGGGCTCGTTGAACAACTCGGAATGGACGGCCGTCGCCTGCAATGCCGACGCGGACGCTGGCTTCTGACACCGCGAGGATCGCTCGATCCTGAAAGGATTCCGCGCTCCGACAGCGGGCAGCGCACAAAGCTGGTCAGGGCAGGGCGGGTTGAGACGGCGGCAGCTCAAGACTGGCGGACCGCTCCCGGAGCCCGAACGCACCAGTTCTCCGAGCTGCGCCCAGCCGCGGCGACAAGGGAGCAGCCTGAAAGCCAACTGCCGTGGTCCGTGGTCTCAACTCGCCTTCCTCTGATGCAGGTGGTTGCCAACCTCGAGCGCCCGCGCCGTCGTCGACGCCGCGTCGCCGCGGCGGGAGCCTGCCGTGTCCAGGAAACCCACCGCAGCCCAGGGGGGGAGTCCTGCGCACGCCCCTGCGTTCTGACCGCCCATCTACATGCTCGGACAGGCTCGGAAGCCACTGCGCGAGATTATCTTTTCCCTCGCTCGCTCCTCGCTCGCTCTCCTCGCGCTCCAAATCGTTCCTCTCTCCTCCTCCTCCTCCTCCTCCTCCTCCTCCTCCTCCTCCTCCTCATGATGATGATGATAATGATAATGATAATGATAATGAGAATGATAATGATAATGATGATGTTAGCAATACGAATAAAAGTAATAATAATAATAATAATAATAATAATAATAGAATAGTAGTAGTAGTAGTAGTAGTAGTAGTAGTAGTAGTAGTAGTAGTAGTAGTAGTAGTAGTAGTAGTAGTAGTAGTAGTAGTAGTAGTAGTAGTAGTAGTAGTAGAAGTAGAAGTAATAGTAGTAGTAGTAGTAGTAGTAGTAATACTAATAATAATGGATAATGAATATGATAATCCATAATGGTAATACTAATAGGAATAAATGAATAATGGTAATGAACCATAATGGTAATACTAAAGCAGTAGGAATGAAATTACTATGAATAACAATGGTAATAACCATGATAGTAGTAGTAATAGTAGTACTGCTAGTAAGAGAACCAAATATCAATAATAATCCTGGTATCAATAATAATAATCCTGGTAGCATTATTATTCTTGATGTCCGTATGATTATTCTTATGAGTAGCATTACTTCTATTCGTCTGAACCATGACATAAATATGATCCGTATTATGCTTATTAAAAGTATGTGTTAGTCCTCATCCTCCTCCTGCTCCTCCTCCTCCTCCGCCCTCCTCCTCCTCCTCCTCCCCCCGCGCCTCTCCTTCTCCTCCTCTTCCTCCTCCTCCTCATCCTCCTCCTCGTTTTCCTTCTCCTCCTCCGCCTCCACCTCCTCCTCCTCCTCCTCCTCTTCCTCCTCCTCCTCCTCATCTTCCTCGTTCTCCTCCTCCTCCTCCTCCTCTTCTTCTTATTCGTCTTCTTATTAGTATTCTTATTAGTATTCGTCTTATTCGACTTCTTTTTCGTCTTATTATTCTTATTATGTTTATTATTATTCTTATTATTATTATTCGTCTTCTTCTTATTATTATTCTTATTATTATTATTAGTATTATTATTATTATTATTATTATTATTCCTCTTCCTCCTCCTCCTCCCTCCTCCCTCCTCCTCCTCCTCCTCCTCTCCTCCTCCTCCTCCGCCTCCTCCCTCCTCCTCCTCCTCCTCCTCCTCCTCCTCCTCCTTCCTCCTCCTCCTCCTCCTCCTCCTCCTCCTCCTCCTCCTCCTCCTCCTCCTTCTCCTCCTCCTTTCGTTCTCCTTATAGATAACCCCTCCCTGTCGCACCCCGAGGCCAGTTGTTTAGGGCGGGCCGGACGTTTCGCCGAAGACTCCCGCCCCCGCTATGGCCCTGAAGTTGAAAAATTAAGACGGTTACAGATATAACGAGGGGGTCGTTTTCAATATGTGGGTCTCGTCTTGGCGCCGCGCACATTCTTTCTAACAAATTTGCACGAGCCTCACGGATTGAGGGCGGGCGTTTTTCAAAGTGTGGCTCTCGCCTTCGCGCCGCACACACTTGTTTACAAAAGTTGCAAGGGCTTCACGGATTGAGGGCGGGTGGTTTTCAAAATGCGGCTCACGCCTTAGTGCCGCGCACACTCGTTTTTTATACATAAAAAGTTGTGCCGATTGAATGCGGATGGACTTCAAAGTGTGGCTCTCATCTTAGCGCCACGCACATTCGTTTGAAGCGCGCAAGAGCTTTACATATTGAGGGTTGGTGGTTTTCAAAATTTGCTTCTCGTCTTAGCGCGGCGCACACTCTACAAATAGCCTGACGAAAGACCCAACCATACGTAGTTGTGAATACCGCAATTGTGGATATCGTGGGGGCTCCTTATCCTCCTCCTCCTCCTCCTCCTCCTTCTCCTCCTCCTCCTCCTCCTCCTCCTCCTCCTCCTCCTCCTCCTCCTCATCCTTTTCCTCTTTCTCCTCCTCCTCCTCCCTCCCTATGGGGCCACGAAACGTGTGAGGGGTGTGCCAAAATGGGACGGCGGCGCCACGCGAGTTGCGCCAGTTGGACCTGAGATGGAGCTCCACCCTGTGGGGCCACGGAACGTGTGAGGGGTGTGCCAAAATGGGGCGGCGGCGCCATGCGCACTGCGCCACAGGGACCTTAGGTGGAGCTCCATATGGGGCCACGAAACGTGTGAGGGGTGTGCCGAAATGGGGCGGCGCCGCCTATGGGGCCACGAGACGTGTGGAGGGTGTGCCAGAATTGGGGGTGGAACCGCATGCGAGCGCAGCCACTGGGGCCTTCGGTGGAGCTCCCTATGGGGCCGCGAAACGTGTGAGGGGTGTGCCAGAATGAGGGGTGGAACCGCATGCGAGCGCAGCCACTGGGGCCTTCGGTGGAACTCCCTATGGGGCCACGAAACGTGTGAGGGGTGTGCCAAAACTGGGGGCGGAACCGCATGCGAGCGCAGCCACTGGGGCCTTCGGTGGAGCTCCCTATGGATCCACGAAACGTGTGAGGGGTGTGCCGAAACGGGGGGTGGAACCGCATGCGAGCGCAGCCACTGGGGCGTTCGGTGGAACTCCCCCTGTGGGGCCACGAAACGTGTGAGGGGTGTGCCGAACTGGGTGCGGTGGGCGCATGCGAACGCAGCCACGGGGGCCTTGGGTGAGGCTCCCTATGGGGCCACGAAACGTGTGAGGGGTGTGCCGAAATGTGTGCGGCGGGCGCATGTGAACGCAGCCACTGGGGCCTTCGGTGGAGCTCCCTGTGGGGCCACGAAACGTGTGAGGGGTGTGCCGAACTGGGTGCGGTGGGCGCATGCGAACGCAGCCACTGGGGCCTTCGGTGGAGGGGGCCACGAAACGTGTGAGGGGTGTGCCCTATATGAAAGCGTGTGAGGGGTGTTCGCCGAAATCCGGTGCGAACGCAGCCACGGGGGCCTGGGAGGCGCCACGAAACGTGTGAACGCGCATGCGCAGCCACTGGGGCCTTCGGTGGAGCTCCCTGTGGGGCCACGAAACGTGTGAGGGGTGCGCCGAAATGGGTGCGGTGGGCGCATGCGAACGCAGCCACAGGGGCCTTCGGTGGAGCTCCCTATGGGGCCACGAAACGTGTGAGGGGTGTGCCGAACTGGGCGCGGTGGGCGCATGTGAACGCAGCCACTGGGGCCTTCGGTGGAGCTCCCTGTGGGGCCACGAAACGTGTGAGGGGTGCGCCGAAATGGGTGCGGTGGGCGCATGCGAACGCAGCCACGGGGCCTTCGGTGAGGCTCCCCTATGGGGCCACGAAACGTGTGAGGGGTGTGCCGAAATGGGTGCGGTGGGCGCATGTGAACGGCCGCCACTGGGGGCCTTCGGTGGAGCTCCCTGTGGGGCCACGAAACGTGTGAGGGGTGCGCCGAAATGGGCGCGGTGGGCGCATGCGAACGCAGCCACAGGGGCCTTCGGTGGAGCTCCCTATGGGGCCACGAAACGTGCGAGGGGTGTGCCGAATTGGGTGATGACGATGACGATGATGATGGTGGTGATGATGACGTCGATGATGTCGATGATGATCATGGTGATGACGATGACGATGATGATGATGATAATGATGATAATGATGATAATGATGATGATGATGATGATGATGATGATGATGATGATGGGAGGGAGGAGGAGGAAGGAGGAAGGAACGCGGGGCGACGTTTCTTCAAAACGAGGACCCAACACCACAGGATGGTTGGGAAAAAATCCGCCGACCCTGTCGGCGTGTGTGAGCGGTTTCTCCGTTCGACTCGTCGTTTCCGTCGTCTCCGTTCTCCCCCTCCCAGGGCTCTCCTCCTCAAGCGCGCTGTCCAAAGCGAAAGTAAACGACGTCGTAGTGGAGTCGTAGGGAAGCCCCTTCCCCTTGATCCCTTCCCCGCAGAGGGGGGGGGGGAGAGAGGGGGGGCGGGGCAGATACGACGCCCGCCGGGGCGCACTTTCCTCGAGCGGGCACGCACGGGATGCACTTCCTCCTCCTCCTGGTCCTCCTCCTCCTCCTTTTCCTCCTCCTCCTCCTCCTCCTGCTCCTCTCCTTCTCCTCCTCCTCCTCCTCCTCCTCCTCCTCCTCCTCCTCCTCCCGCAGAGGCGTCCCGGGAGCGGGCCCCGAGTCAAAATACCACCCCCCTAGGGCGCATTTTCCTCGAGCGGGCACGCCCGAGATGCACTTCTTCCTCTTCCGGGAGCACGTCCCAAGTCAGAATATCACACTCCCGGGGCGCACTTTCTTCGAGCGGGCACACAAAGGATGCACTTCCTCCTCCTCCTCCTCTTCCTCCTCCTCCTCCTCCTCCTCCTCCTCCTCCTCCTCCTCCTCATCCTCCGTTTCCTCCTCCCACTCCTAGCCCTTTCGATCAGGGTCGGCGGCACCGGACGTCAGGCCTCTCCAATACAAGGGATTCACGGATTCGAGGCGGTCCCTTTCCAAAATGTGGCTCTCGCCTTATCGCCGCGCACATTCGTTTTTTAATGCCAGGCGTTCGCGGATCACAGGATCAACGTACCAGAAATGGTGTTTGGAAGGGTTCAGGATTATGCGCGCGCCACAGTTAGTTTGATTCGCTGTGCTGAAGTCCCAAAAATGGCGTTCTGGCAAGATTCTGGATCGTCAAGGCACAGCAGCCAGGTGTGGCGATGAAATCCCGAGAACAATGTTTTGGCACGCTTCAGGATCTTCAAACTGTTACCTTCCAACGAGGCAGTTCCCTCAATGAAAATGAACCGTTGTATGGGGCCTATGAAGAGGGAGCTTCGAGGGAGGGTGAATTCCAACATCGTTGATTACTTGAGGGTTTCCACTGGTCCTCCTACCTCCTCCTCGTCCTCATCCTACTCCTCCTTCTTCTCCTCCTCTTCCTCCTCCTCGTCACCACCATCACCACCACACCCCCATCATCATCATCATCATCATCATCATCATCATCATCATCATCATCATCATCATCATCACCATCATCATCATCATCATCATCATCATCATCACCACCACCACCACCATCACCACCATCATCATCATCTGCATCATCATCATCATCATCATCATCATCATCATCATCAGCATCATCATCATCATCATCATCATCATCATCATCATCATCACCACCACCACCACCACCACCACCACCACCATCATCATCATCATCATCATCATCATCATCATCAGCATCATCATCATCATCATCATCATCATCATCATCATCATCCTCATCCTCATCCTCATCCTCATCCTCATCCTCATCCTCATCCTCATCCTCCTCGTCATCCTCATCATCATCACCATCATCATCATCATCAGCAGCAGCAGAATCAGTATCATCATCATCACCATCATCATCTGCATCATCACCATCATCACAATCATCATCATCATCATCATCATCGTCATCATCATCAGCATCATCAGCATAGTCATCATCATCACGATCAGCAGCATCATCATCCTCACAACATCATCATCAGCATCAGCATCAGTATCATCATCAGCATCAGCATCATCATCATCAGCATCGTCATCATCATCAGCATCAGCATGATCGTCACCATCAGCATCATCATCATCACCACCACAACCATCAGCATGATTATCATCATCGTCATCGTCGTCGTCATCATCATCAGCATCATCATCGTAATCGTCATCGTCATCGTCATCACCAGCACAAATCATCCACCATCCATTATCCACCATCCATCGCCCATCATCCATCATCCATCCTGAGGGTCATCAGCATCAGCATCAGCATCAGCATTATCTTTACTATCCTCATCATCATCATCAGCATCAACATGATCATGATTACCATTATCATCGTCATTATCATCGTCACCATCATCATCATCATCATCATCATCATCAGCATAGCCATCATGACCATCAGCATCAGCTTCACCACCACCACCAACATCATCGTTATCAGCAGCATCAGCAGCATCATCATCATGATCATCGTGAAAATCAGCATCATCATCATCAGCAGCATAGCATCATCATCATCATCATCAGCATCATCATCACCAGCATCACCAGCATCATCATCATCATGTTCAGTATCAATATCTACATAACCAACAATAGCAGCAACTATACATAAGCAGCAGCAACAGCAACAGCAACAACAACTACAACAACAACAGCAACAACTAGAAAAACGCCAACACCAACAACAGCACCATTCGCAACAACAACAGCAACAACAACAACAGCAGCAACAACTGCAACCACAACAACAACCGTCATCATCATCACCACCACCATTCTCATCACCACCACCACCACCACCACCATCATCATCATCATCCTCATCTTCATCATCATCATCATCATCATCATCATCATCATCATCATCAGTAGCAGCATCATCATCATAACCACCATCAACATCATCATCACCACCAGCACAACCATCATCATCAGCATCATCACCATCATTACCACATCATCACCCGCATCCGCATCATCCTCCTAATCCTCATCCTCATCCTCGCTCCTCCTGGCCACCTGACCGAAAAACGGCCTCTGCCCACTCACGCCGACCCCTTGCCAGGCCAGGACCGGCGTGCGCGCATGACTGGCGTCCCCGCGAAAAGGTGCTCGAAACTGGAAAGGGGAACGCCGTGAGTATCCTTTTTGATGAGCAAAGAAAATGGGAGAAGAAACTGAAAAGATCGAATACGGACGAGGCGGGAGTGCTCATGTTTTCTGACAACGTTCGTCTCCAATGGACAACGTCCGCGGCGACGCCGACGACGAGTCCAGCTCAAAGTGGACAGGAACTGCTGCTGGTCATTGTCCCCATCCGTTCCGTCCACATCTCGGACCTCCTGTGCGACGCCAGTATCTCTGCATATCCACCAACTGGGGAGCCCATCCCCCAGGACCCTAGATATGTATGCAGAGTGAGGGGGAGATATCCTCCTCCTCCTCCTCCTCCTCCTCCTCCTCCTCCTCCTCCTCCTCCTCCTCCTCCTCCTCCCCTCCTCCTCCTCCTCTTCCTCCTCCTCCTCCTCCTCCTCCTCCTCCTCCTTCCTCCTCCTCCCTCCTCCTCCTCCCTCCTCCTCCTCCTCCTCCTCCTCCTCCTCCTCCGGCCTCCTCCTCCTCCTCCTCCTCCTCCTCCTCCTCCTCCTCCTTCTCCTCCTCCGAGAGGAGGCCACTCGTTTTCCAGGTCATGACTCGGCTGTTAGTGACGATCCAGACATCCCAGGCACACTCTCCCGAGGCAGGGAAAACCCCAAGAACGGACAAAAACGTCCGAGAACGTCCCGGACCTCTCCCGGGGTGCGTTCTGACGAGAATTTCTGAGCGAGTCCAGCCGTGGCGACTCGAGCGCTTTCCCGGAGGCCCAGGAAAGGCGGAAACGAGGGAAGCGCAGCTGCATCGGCGCCTGTTCCTCCCCTCGGGGCGAGAAAGCCGCGATCGAGGGCGAGCGCGCGCGGTGCGCCCCCCGGGGGCGACCGCCCTGTGCCGCGGCCGCGTGGCCTGCGCCTCCGCGTCCGCCAGCAGGCGCTCCGCCCTCTCCGCCTGCCTGCGCACCGCCTCCAGCCTCCTCGTGCGGCTCTGCCGAAGGGCAAAAAGCTTCTGGCCACAAGGGCGCGAGGTCAATAGACGAGCGCGTTCCGCTACTCGCAAAGTAACTACTCGCAAATTGCCTGGATCCGCCGCGGGGGATCTACGATGAATCTCATCGGAGCGAACATATGTTTTTCGGGCGTTTGCGAGTAGGCACTTTGCGAGTAGTGGAACGCGCTTGGTGAGCCAAAACCAAGACACTGAGATTCTGGCGTTGCATTTGTTGTCACGCTTGGCGTCTTCGCCCGGTGGCGGGCCCCAGGGCCTTGACAGCTCGATCCGGCCCGCCACTTCCAGAAGAAAGATGGGGGGTTCCAGGGCTCCGATTGTGGATTCTCGCGATGCAACAATCGGGGTCCACCAAAAGGGGGGGGGACCCTGAGGGGGGGGGTGAGTTCGATCCGCTGGTGCATCGAATTTCCGAAAAAACGATGTCCCCCTCTCGGGTTCCGGCGGCGGCTGGAGACTTCGTTTTGCATCATTTTTCAGCGGTTCGATACGCCAACGGACCGAACTCACGCCCACCCTGTGGCACCCCCCCTCTTTGCGAGGTCCCGAAACAATTGATTCGTAACGCCGAACCGCAGGGAGGCCCCTCGGCCGAACGCCCGAGGACCCATCATGGTGCCCAAAGCGGAGAGCACTCCACGGTGGAGATACCCAAGCACGGATAGACAAGCGCGTTCCACTACTCGCACAGCAACTACTCGCAAATGGCCCAGATCCGCCGCGGGAGATTTACGATCCACTGTGTAGAGGAAGACATGTGTTCTTCGAACGGTTGCGAGCAGGCGCTCTGCGAACAGTGGAACAGACGGCACCCCACTTCGAGCAGCGCGCCCCGCGAGGCGCGACGCGCGGCTTACCTTCGCGCCCTGTCGCGCCACTTCCGTGGGATGAGGGCGACCGCGCTGGCCCAGTTCCGCGCCGCGCGAAGCGCGCGGATCTCTCTCTCCTCTCTCTTTCTCTGTCTCTCTCTCTCTCTCTCTCTCTCTCTCTCTCTCTACGGGCCCTCGCGGGGTGCCTGGGCCACGAGGGGCTGGAGCGTGGGGCTGCTCTTGCGCCTCGTGCCGGCGGCATCTGCCGAGATACGGCGCCGAGGCATCAAGAAGCATGATGGGCCAATTTACCACCACCACTACCATAGGTAGGACGGGGGAGAAGGGAGGATGGGGAGGTCCTCCTCCCCCCCCCTCCTCCTCCTCCTCCTCCTCCTCCTCCTCCTCCTCCTCCTCCTCCTCCTTCTACTATATATGGTAGTGGTGGTGGAAAATCGGCCCATCAAAACATGCGGAAAGTACGCTACGCAGCCTGAACAGCCGCTGCTGTTGGACCAGGCACTACAGGGGAATGCTGCAGGGCAAACCTGGGACACCATAAGCGCCAACCACCTGCCAAATCCCTGGAGGAACGCGGGAGGGGGGGAGGAATAGGAGGAGGAAGAGCTGCTGGAGGAGCCAGAGGAGCCAGAGGAGGAAGGAGAAAAGGAGGGGAGGGAGGGAGGGAGAAAAGGAGGAAGGGAGGGACGTAGGGATCATCGTTGCGCCCCCCGTGGCACTCCTCCCTACCAGTGGGTGTCAGTCAGAGCCTCGAGTCGTGCCACAGCCGGGCCTCTGCAGAGGGCACAGGATCCCAGCACATTTTCGGGAAGCGTCCAACCAAGGAGGAGAAGAGGAGAGGGAGGAGGCAAGTGCAAACCCAAGACTCATCAACGATGCTGCAATAAACCCTCCATCCATGTTCCCTCTTCAAAGGCTTATGCAAACATTTATCCACTGCGGGAAGAGCCCTGTTGGAAGACAAGTGTCTGAAAATCATGAACCGTGCCAAAGCACTAGTCCTGGAAATTCAACGCCGCGAACCAACGTTACTGTTGCGACCAGGCGATCCTAAATCGTTCCAAAACAAAGTTTCTGGGGCGCCAACACCGCAAATCAACGCGACTGTCGCGCCCCGACAATCCTAAATCGCGCCAGTACACCGTCTCTGGAACGTCGGCCATAAAAATCCTTCAAATTGCTGTTACCTGTTAAGACGAATGTGCGCGGCACTCAGGCGAGAGCCACATTTTGAAAAGGAACCGCCATCCAGATGTGAAACTCTTGCAAACGTTAAAGCGAATGTGCACGGCGCTCAGGCGAGATACACATGTGGACAACTACCCGCCATCCGTCCGTGAAATTCTTGCTAACTTTTAAGACGAATGTGAGCAACGCTCAGGCGAAAGCCCCATGTTGGTAACCACCCGCCGTCAATCCGTGAAACTCTAGAACGAATATGCGCAGCACTACGGCGGCAGCTACATTTTATGAAAACAACCCGCCCTCCATCCGCGAAACTGTTGCAAATTTCAGACTTCCTCATCATATGCCCTAAACCCTATAGCCCTATAGCCCTATAGCCCAATAGCCCTATAGCCCTACGATTCGATAGACCTATAACTCTATAGCCCTATAGCTCAATATCCCTATAGCCCTGTAGCCCCCCTAGCCCTAATTATAGCCCTGATTAGGGCTTTTCTCCGGTATCACTATTAATGAGGAAGAGGGATGGAGGAGGAGGAGGAGGAGGAGGAGGACGAGGAGGAGGAGGAGGAGGGGCAAGCGGCGATCCCCAAACGCCTCCCCTGTGGCTGCACTGGAGGCGAAGCCCTGCGGCCAGCCCCTGCCCTCCCGACGCTACATCGGCGCTATCTCATCGACTCCCAGACGCTCATGGACGCTCATCGACGCTAAAGACGGAATCAAGAGGGTACGGAAGAAGGATCGGACGTCTGCTCCGAAACCAAAAAACGGCAAGGCCCCATGGACGGGAAAGGTGACCCTGGGGCAACCAGCAGCAGTAACTAACGGATCCCCAGTCCAGCCCAAAGGGCAAACCCAAGGGCCAGAAGGGCGACACCCAGGGGAGGGGCAAGGAGACGGGCCATCCAGAACTGAAAGGAGGAGGGAGAGGCGCTCAGCGTGGCGCCGCTCCCAAAGGCAAAGGACGCAATGCGAGCAGCGGAACATGAATGTGGAGTTCATAAAACTCGTGGACGGCATGCCTACTGATGATTTGTTGTGGCTTCTGAATCGGGGGTTCTCAGTTGCAGCACGTGCGCGTGCACAATTATCAGGACCATAGTTGCCGCCACCCAAAGCCAGGTGAATCTCCATGGCCAGTAATATTCTTGATTTCTCGCTTCCATCACAAACATCGTTTCACACAGAAGACTCTGCCAAAGCTTTCAGAGATCAACAACATCATACAGCAAGTACGGCACAAACTATTTTGGAATTGGAACTTCAGGAATGAGCCGAATCTGTATCAGTTTCGCGTTGCATCGACATGCCGAGCCACCAAGCCGTTTTCTGAGTCTGCCCATGTAGAGTTTGACGCCATGCTGCGTGCTATGTGTAGCCATGTTCTCCGAGGGTGCAGGCACAAACTCCACCAGCAATACGGCCGCACAAAGAGTTCAAACACGTATGGTGTCATATCGCTGGCCTTCAAACAACTCGCTGTATTAGATTGGGTCCCTGTGCTCACGGACAAGGACGGGGACTCGGCGCTCGTCCGACAGGGCGTGTTGGAGCAGATCCATTCTTCAGCACTCGCGGGCCCGCAGTATGAGGAGACTTCTCCTTTGAACATCCGCTGGTGGCAGCTTTGTGTTCATTACTCTAGCTTGGTCAAGAGAATTCGCGAGCTCGAGCCGGACACAGACGCGCGCTCCATGCTGCAGAGCTTGACGGGTGGAGTCCCCAGGCTTGTGACGGCAGTAGGGGAGACGATCAAAACCCACAAAGATCCAGATGACATATCTTTCCGAATTCTGCACACCAGGAGGGACCATTCGTTTAAGGGCCTTGAGGCTTGGGTGGCTCGCCAGCTTCGTGACTCACTTGCAGTCAGACCACACATTCTTTCAAGCACCGAAGATCTCATATATTGAATAACATGTCTTTCCCCAGTGACGCACTGTTCATACGATACGACGTCCGAGATTTCTTCATGTCTGGAGGTATCAACGAACTCGTGAGAGGTGCTGTCGCTGTTGCGCCCCAGGCTCTCGGGGAGATCATGGGCGATGCGGCAGAGTTCCTTCTGAGCAGCCAGTATGTCCAGTCCAGATTCTACGACGACACAATTTGGCAGGTGAGAGTTGGTTCTGGGATGGGGATGAGCTTCTCTGGGGATGTGTCGGACGCGGGGTTCTACCACAGCTTGGAGCATTCTAGAGTGAATGATCGGATCTGGATGTCCAGCACAGGGATCTTGTTGTACGTAAGGTTCAGGGATGACATCCTGATCATCACTGAGAGGAGCCTCGCGCCTTTCTGGCATGTGCATGATGGGCTTGTGACAAGCAGTCGTAGCAGCTTCAAATGTAAGCTAGAGAAAACCGCCATGCATGGAGTAGACATGTTAGACATACAGATTTTCAAGGGTCCTGATTTTGCCTCCACTGGAAAACTAGCATACAAACCAATATGGAAAAAGACCAGCTTGGGCATTCCATTGTCTATTTTTTCGGAGCACCCCCGAGGCATCCACGCTTCCTGGCCGTTTGCTGAGCTGGGGCGTCTCCACCGTCATTCTTCCACCCTCCAGCTAAGCTTGGAGGCCAGAGGAGTGCTAATCGAGCGTCTCAGCCAGTATGGATTTCCGAAGTCCTTCATCCAACCTCTGCATGCCAGGTCCCCTAAACGTGCTAGATCCACCGCCTGTCCTGCCCCCACAACCAAAATGTGGGTGCGAGTCCCATACCACAGAGTTCGGGCGTCGGCCGGTCTAGCGAAGTTGTTTAATGAGATTACATCCCTGGACATCCCTAGGAGCATTTGTGTGCAGTATCTAGTTTCTCCTCTAGATATAAGGCCTGTGTGGGTTCTGCGGCAGGCACCTTTTGCTCAGTTGGTCCAGAGATTCTCACACAGTCACGTGACATTGTACTAATTTGGAGGTTGGTCGGGTGTGGACGGTGGTCCTTGCTTACTTGCACTTTTCACGACATGCCTGTAGCAGCATTTGGCTCGGGGTTCTCACCGCGCCCCAGGCCCGCGCGCAGCCACAGCGGTCTGCGTGCCCATTCGAGTAGTTCTCAGGTGGCGAGCCGGAAAACGTGTTAACAAATCGTGCGTTTTAACGTCGCTGTCATCTCATCGCAGGGGAGGAGGAGGACGAGGAGGAGGAGGAGGAGGAGGAGAGGAAGCAAACCGAGAAACATTGTGCACTGACAAGCTATACACCCCATGCGGGACATAAGCTTCGGTTGCAACTCATGGGAGCCTCCCATACCATCTTGTCGGCTCTTGCGAGTCGACGCTAATCGACGCTTGTCGACGCTAATCGACGCTAAATCGACGCGAGTCGACGCTGGCCGACGCTACATCGGCGCTATCTCATCGACTCCCAAACGCTCATGGACGCTCATCGACGCTAAAGACGGAATCAAGGGGTACACCTGGCTCCCATGATTTGCTACCGAACCCGATCGACTCTCGCCCAAGAGCGTCGCATTCAGCACGAGGGCCTGCCCGAGCTGAATGCCGCATGCCTCCCGTGGACGTCTCCCCACCCCTGGCCATGCGTGCCACCCGATGTCGCTGCTTCCACGGAGCCGACCCGACGCCCCACCAGACACACACGACCACCAGGCCTGGGCCCTCAGCCCGAGCTGGCGGTCCACAGTTGCCGAGCTCCGAGCATAGTCGAAACGTGGCCGCAGGACAGCGGCTCCAGAACACGAGCCCCTTCGCCAGAGGCCCGAAGCCCCACTGTTGTTATGCCCCGAATCGAAGAACGATCCAAGGGAGAGAATAGAGAGCCCAGACGCGAAGAACATCAGGGCACCCCTCGAGAGCCAGGCTCGATCTCCGCCCTCGCGCCCACCGTCGTCCACAGTGAGGACCTGGCCCCGCCCCGCACTTGACCCGTCGCAGGTCCTCAACTCCTCGTCCACGCCAGCCCCATCGGCGACTGGGAGAAGCCGCAAGCCGGCTTCCCGCTCAGCCCACTGAGACGGGGGCCAATCCGCGGGCGCCTGCTGCAGTGAGAGGCGGGGAAGGACGAGAGATGCAGGAGGCAGGACGGAGGAGCAAGAGGAAAAGGAGGAGGAGGAGGAGGAGGAGGAGGAGGGAGGCGGGAGGAGGGAGGAAGAGGGGACAGGGGCAGGACTGGGGAGGGAGGAGGAGGAGGCGAGAAGGAAAAACAGCAAGAACAAGAATTAGCCTGGCGAAGGACCCAATCAATACCGCAGTTGCAGGGATCGTCTTCGGTGGAGCTCCATTGAAAGGACACGAAGCGTTGTACCGGGCGGGGGAGACGCATGCGGGCTGCGCCACCGGGACCTTCGGTGGAGCCCCCTAGGGTCCACGAAACTCTGTACTCGGTGGGGGAAACGCATGCAAACTGCGCCCCTGGGAACTTCGGTTAAGCTCCCTCTGGGGTCACGAAGCGTTGTACTGGGTGGGGGAATCGTATGCGGGCTGCGCCATTGAGACCTTCGGTGGAGCTCCCTCTGGGGCCACGAATCGCTGCACTGGGTGGGAACCGCATGCGAACTGCGCCACTGGGACCATCGGTGGAGCTCCCTGTGGGGCCACGAAACGCTGTATTGGGTGGGGAAACCGCATGCGGACTGCGCCACGGAACCTTCGGTGGAGCTCCCTCTGGGGCCACGAAACGCTCACTGGGTGGGGAACCGCATGCGGGCTGCGCCACTGGGACCCTCGGCTAAGCTCCCTATGAGGCCACGAAACGCTGTACTTTGTGGGGAACCGCATGCGGACTGCGCCACTGGAACCTGCGGTGGAGCTCCCTCTGGGGCCACGAAACGCTGCACTGTGCGGGGAAACCGCATGCGGACTGCGCCACTGGGACCGTCGGTGGAGCTCCCTATGGGGCTACGAAACGCTGTACTGGGTTGGGGAAGCCGCATGCGGACTGCTCCACTGGGACCTTCGGTGGAGCTCCCTCTGGGGCCACGAAACGCTGTACTGGGTGGGCGAACCGCATGCGGACTGCGCCACCACGAGGAGTTGTACTGGGTGGGGGAACCGCATGCGGATTGCGCCACTGGGACTTTCGGTGGGGCTCCCTACGGGGCCACGAAACGCTGTACTGGGGGGGGAACCGCATGCGGACTGCGCCACTGGGACCGTCGGTGGAGCTCCCTATGGGGCTACGAAACGCTGTACTGGGTTGGGGAAGCCGCATGCGGACTGCTCCACTGGGACCTTCGGTGGAGCCCCTCACGCCCTCTGGGGCCCACGAAACGCTGTACTGGGTGGGCGAACCGCATGCGGACTGCGCCACCACGAGGAGTTGTACTGGGTGGGGGAACCGCATGCGGATTGCGCCACTGGGACTTTCGGTGGGGCTCCCTACGGGGCCACGAAACGCTGTACTGGGGGGGGAACCGCATGCGGACTGCGCCACTGGAATCTTCGGTGGGGCTCCCTCTAGGGCCACGAAACGCTGCACTGGGTGCGGGAACCGCATGCGGACTGCGCCACTGGGACCTTCGGTGGAGCTCCCTATGGGGCCACGAATCGTTGCATTCGGTTTGGGAACCGCATGCAAACTGCGCCACTGGAACCTTCGGTGGAGTTCCCTATGGGGCCACGAAACGCTGTACTGGGCGGGGGAATCACGTGCAGACTACGCCACTGGGACCTTCGGTGGAGCTCCCTATGGGGCCAAGACACCTTTGGTTGGGAAAACCGCGTGCGGACTGCGCCACTGGGACTTTCGGTGGAGCTCCCTCTGGAGCCACGAAACGTTGTACTGGGCGGGGGAACCTCATGCGGATTGCGCCACTGGGACCTGCGGTGGAGCTCCCTCTGGGGCCACGAAACACTGTAATGGGTGGGTGAACCGCATGCGAATTTCGCCACTGAGACTTTCGGTGGAGCTCCCTCTGGGGCCACGAAACGCTGTATTGGGTGGGGGGAACCGCATGCAGATTGCGCCACTGCGACCTTCGGTGAAAAAAAGTGATAAAGAGAAGACAATTTAAAAAAATAAAACAAAAAAGAAGGGAAAAAAAAAAAAAAGCAAAAAAGAAAAAGAATGAAAGATAAGGCGGCTCCCTATCCATCCCTAACGAAACAAAAAAAAATAGAATAAAAAAAAAGAAAAAAAAATGAAAGTGCAAAAAAAAAGAAAAGAAAAAAAAAAAAAAAAAAAGAAAAAAAAAAAAACAAGCAAAAAAATAAAAAAAAAACAAAAAAAAAAAAAACAAAAAAAAAAAAAAACGAAAAAACAAAAACAAAAAAAAAACAAAAACAGAAAAAAAACAAAAAAAAGAAAAAAAAAAGAAAAGAATGAGAAAAAAAAAAAAAATGCCGTTTGTACTGGGTAGGTGGGGGAACCGCATGCGGAGTGCGCCGCTGGGACCTTCGGTGAAGCCCCCTATGGGGCCACGAATCGCTGTACTGGGCGGGGGAACCTTATGTGGTACACCCCCCTGGGACCTTCTGTGGAGATCCCTGTGGGGCCACGAAACGCTGTACTGGGTGGGGGAACAGCACGCGGACTGCGCCACTGGAACCTTCGGTGGAGCTCCATCTGGGGCCACGAAGCGCTGTACTGGATGGGGGAACCGCATGCGGACTGCGCCTCTGGAACCTTCGGTGGAGCTCCATATGGGGCCACAAAACGCGGTCCTGGGTGGGGGAACCGCATGCGAACAACGGAGGAGGGAGGAGGGACGAGGGAGGAGGGAGGAGGGAGGAGCGGGAGGAGGAGTGAGAACGCGGGGCGCTGTCTCTTCAAACCGAGGCCCCAACACCACAAGATGGTTGGGAACAAAACAAGACCACGAACAATTCGACGGCCCAACGGGCCAGAGGCGTGCCCAGATCTCCGGTAACTGGTTCACAATTCTTCCAGTTCGGGCGCGCGGGGCGGCCCCTGGGGGTCCCCCGGCGAAAAGTACCCCGACCGCAGCCCGGGAAGGTCCCAGGAAGGTCTACTCAGAAATGGTTTTCCACCTGGGTACGGCCTCTCAGGCCCCCCAGAGCGCGCCAAGTGGGCCCCAAGAGGCCCCCAAGACTGCCCAAGAGGCCCCCGAGACGCCCAAAGGACGCTCCAAGACGCCGAAGATGATCCCAAGACGGCCCAAGAAGCCGCCAAGACGCTCCAAGTGGCCTCCAAGAGGCCTCACAAGCACCCCGAGAGGCCAAAATGTTGGCCTTGTCGCATTTTCGGCTTTCCGATGCTCCAAGACGGCCCAAAAGGCCCCCAAGAGCGCACGAAGACGGCTCAAGAGGCCCCCAAGAAGGCCCCCAGAGGGGCCCCGAGACGGCCCAAGAGACGCCCAAGACGGCCCAAGAGAGCCCGAAGACGGCCCCAAGAGGGGCCCAAGATGGGGACCACGAACCGAAACCTCAAGCCTTCCGCCCCAAGAGGGCCCCAGGAGGCCCCGAGAGGCCCCCAAGATGGCCCAAGATGCCGCCAAGAGGCCCCCAAGAGACCCCAGGAGGCTCCAAGGAGGCTCAAAAGAGGCCCTAGAAGACTTCAAAAATGTTTCCCAGGCGCCCCCCAACGGCCTCTCAACAGATCCCAGGGCCGCTTGAAGAAGCATCTGGACGACGGCCCTGTTTGGCCGCAAGAGCGCCGCAAGATGCCATCGAGAGGTTTCCTCCTCCGCCCTTTTCTCTTCCTCCTCCTCCTCATACTTATCTTCATCCTCCTCCGTTCCTTCTCATCCTCTTCTCCTCCTCCCCTCCCCCTCCCCATCCTCATCATCCTTCTGGCGGCGCCGAAATGGCCCCGAGCCCACGCCGAAGCAGTAGCGATCATGCAATACGGGCCAGCGGAGTGAGCGCAGCGGTTGAATAAACCGAGGAAAGGTGACCCGCCAACCACCACCTCCGAAAAATGGCAGCCGGCGCATTGAAAACACAACACCCCGACAAACGACAGCGGCGAGGCAATATGGACCGGCGGAATGAGCGAAGCGATTACATAACAACAACAACAACAACAACAACAACAACAACAACAACAACAACAACAACAACAACAACAACAACAACAACAACAACAACAACAACAACAACAATTACTAGCACGTGGGGACACTCCGTTCTCACCAGTGCGAGGGTTTTCATAGGAGGCGGGCAATCCCCCACTTTGTGGGGGGCCGTTCAAGCTCTACCAAAGTTTTTCCAAACGACTCTTCGCCACCACCCCACCCAGCTTCCGCCCTATTACGTTCGGACACTTCACTTCGTGGCAATGCGGACAGACCGTGGCTTTACTATTCAGGGCCACGCGGCCGGACGACGACGGCGTGCGCCCGCGAAGAAAAAACGAATGTGCCCGCATGTAATTATTTGACAGTGATGAATGCCCTGGCAGGGTGCGCAACCGTTTGTTCGCAGAAGGTTCGAAAAAGTTGCGGCGCTAAAGCCCGTTTTGAACAGAAATTATTAAAAGTGTTGGGTTTCCTACGAATCCGCAAGAGCGCGCGGGATGAATTTTGACAATTTTTTGTTGAAAAACCATTGGTTTTTTGATGTTTATGTTAAAATCGCTGCGAACACTAAGGTTTTCGAAGGATTTCGTCTTGCGCGCGCGAATGTCCACTTTACCTTATTTTTTGCAAGGGATTCTTGAAATTTGATTATATTAGAACAAGAAATGTCATTTTCTATTGTTTTTTGCAAGGGAAAGCGGACTACAACAAAACAACCGGATCCTGTACACACCCTCTTTTCTGAGGCCTCCTCACGAAAATGATGAAAATGTAGCTGCGGCCTAGGCGGCGCAGGGGGGGCGCGCACCAGGGGGCCCAACAATAATTATTCTTTAGAATAATGTTCAACAACAACATCAACAACAACAACAACAGCAACAACAACAACAACAGCAACAGCAACAGCAACAGCAACAGCAACAGCAACAACAACAACGACAACGACAACAACAACGACAACAACAACAACAACAGCAGCAGCAGCAGCAGCAACAACAACAACAACAACAACAACAACAACAGCAGCAGCAGCAGCAGCAGCAGCAACAACAACAACAATCATTATAAGACGGTTCGCTCTTACATGGTCGCGTGTCATTCAAAACGAGATCCCCACACCCTCGATACCCGCCCTTGTTGTCTTCGGTCACACCCCCTTTGCGGAGATTATTTCTCTTTGCGGGGGGCGGCGGGCTTAGACAGGCGGGCAAACCTGAACGGACGTACAATCCTTCGTGGGCGTACATGTGAAGGCCATTGGAATTGGTGTGGGCCCTGCAAAAAGAGAGGGGAAGAACGAGGGAGAATGGGAGGAAGGGAACGGGAGGGACGAAGGAAGAGGGAAAACGCCAGGAGAACAGGAGCGAAGAGGGGGGCGGTTGATTAGAGGCAGAGAGAGAGAGAGAGAGAAAAAGACAGATAAGAGAGGTAGAGAAAGAGAGAGAGAGAGAAGGGAGAGAGAGAGAGAGAGAGAGAAAAAAAAAAAAGGAAGGGAGGAGGCAGGAGAGGGGAGGGAGAAGGAAGGAGGGAGAGGAGGGTGAGGGGATAGGGCAGAGAAGCATAAGGATAAGGGAAGAGAGGAGGGAGAGAGAAGGGAGGAGAGGAGGGAGGAGGGAGGAGGGAGAGGGAGGAGGAGCAGGAAGGTAAAAGCGTGAACGTTCGAGGAAGTCCTAGGCGAAAGCGCTGTTCATGAAGGAAGTCTCGGGCGGGAGCCCACGACGGGCGGGCGATCCCGTGACGGGCGGGTCGGGCACGAGGGACATTCAAGCGGGATGATTGAGTATGGCGAGAGCGCGATTACTAAGTAAATTGTAACGGCGTCCTTGGCGCAGCGTGTTTCCTGAGCGTCGAAAGCGCGATTTCTGCATAAATTGCATGGAAGTCACAGGCGAGAGCGCAATTCCTGAAGAAAATGTGAAGGGCTCTCTGGCGGGAGCTGGGGTCTTGATTAGATTGCGAGGAAGTCTTGACTCAATTGCGAGGAAGTCTCAAGCGGGAGCACCGTTTCTGAGTAAACTGTGAGAAATTCTCAGATGGGAGCGGGGGTCCTGACTAAATTGCGAGGAAGTCCCATGCGGGAGCACCGATCCTGAGTAAATTGTGAGGAAGTCTCAGGAGCGGGGGTCCTGAGTAAACTTGGAGGATATCTCAGGCGGGAGCCGTTGTTGTTGTAATCCGGGGGGCCAGGGGCCCAGTTTGAGCACCAAGACTTTCCCTGTCAAAAATCAGGGTGCGAGCGTCGAGGGGCACACTTTGATGGGAAGCACAAAGACATACTAGTACTATATGTCCTCCTTGGAGGCGCGCGTCCGACCCGAACATGTAGTATACCCATCTTGTAGTATATCGTTTCCCGAGCGGTGTGGCCAGAAAGCGCCCGCCACGACGCATATACTATAAGATTTCTCGGTGCGCGCGTCGCCCCTGGGGGGGCGACGCACATATAGTATAAGTACGTTGGGGTGTTGCCGATTTGATTGAGAAAAACAATATGCACCGGCGGTGAGTGGGGATCATCAGTAATCATTCTTCAGACATGAGCTCAACAGCAACCAAGACGGCCGAAAAGAACGCCCAGAGCGCCCCATGACAGCCCAAGAGAGGCCGATGACAGCCCAAGAGAGCCCCAAGACAGCCCAATACTGCCACAGGACGGCCTAAGGGGCCCCAAGACAACCCAAGAATGCCCCAAGAATGGCCCAGGGGCCTCAGACCACCCAAAGAGGCGACCAGACCACTGCGCGATTATTCATAAGGGGTCGGCGGATGTGGCGCAAGCCTGAAGAATCATTCTTCAGACATGAGTTCAACAGCAACAACAACCAGAGAAAAAAGCAGGAGGGCCTCGGGGGGCGGGCCCCCGGCGGCGGGCTTCCCAGGCGGCACGCTCGCGGCGGCCTCCCGGCGAGCTGCCGGCATGGCTCGGTGGCAACTCATGGGAGCCTCCCATAGGAAGGCACCAACTATACACCAACACCGATACTGGCCAGGATCACCCTGGGCCCAGGATCGGTGTATACGCCCTCCTGCCTTGCGCAAGAAGGCATATACACCGATCCTGGGCCCAGGGTGATCCTGGGCCAGGATCGGTGTTGGTGTATAGTTGGTGCCCTCCGATCCCATACCATCTTGTCGGCTCGTGCGAATCGACGTGAATCGACGCTAGTCGACGCCAATCAGCGCTAAATCGACGCTTCATCAAAGCTAATCGACGCCAACCGACGCCAAATCGGCGCCATCTCATCGACTCCCAGACGCCAGCCGACGCCAATCGACGCTAAAGACGGAATTGCGATGGCATACCAGGTTCCCATGATTTGCCACCGAAAGAGGGGGTCCGCGCGCCTCTCCGGGTCGGGCAGCCGCTGCACGTTCAGCACCAGCAGCGCGAGCGCCAGCAGCAGCAGAGCGCGGTACACCAGGCACCGCAGCCTCTCGCGGAGCCGCGGGGCCAGAAACGGCCCTCCGGCACGGGGGACTCCCAGATGTTCGCGCACGTGCGTCAGGGGGGGGAGAAGGTCCAAAGGGCCCAGGGACACACACACACACAAGTAGACACAAATCCCAGGATTCCCCATAGATTCCCACATGTTCTGGGTGTTCGTCTCCCCCCCACTTCCCATACTTTCTCATATTTTCCAGGGAGTCGACGATGATTTGTTCCGCGCGTTTTCCTCACATCCTGGAAGGTATACCGATGCCACTGCACGGCCGGATTTTCCTCGAGAGTATGGCCCGAACGCACCCCGGATCCTGAAAAACGCGACCCCAGGAGAGGTCCAGGGATGAGGAGGGGAGAGGAGGGAGGAGGTAGGAGGATGAGGAGGAGGAGGATGAGGAGGAGGAGCATGAGGCAGGATCACGAGTGGGCAGGAGGCAGGGAGCAGAGGAGTAGGAGGGAGCAATGGGAGGGGAGAAGGAAGTGGCAGGAGGAGCAGCAGGAGGAGGAGGAGGAGGGAGGAGGAGGAGAAGGAGGAGGAGACGGAGGGGGGTAGAGGAAGAAGTAAACCCTTCCCTACAGGTGAAGAGGAGGAAGATGATGGGAGGAAGATGAGGGGAGGAGAAGGCCAGAGGAGCCTTTTGGGGCTCCCACGACCTGTGGGCCCCCTGGGGCCCTCTGGGCCTCGCGAGGGGGTGCTCTGGAAGCCACCCGTGCCTCCCCGGGGGAAGCTGGGGCGGGAGAACCAGTCAGCATCGAAACGGGCCATCGGATCGACTTGGAATGTGCGTCGGGTCGGGCTGCATCGGTATGGAGCCGAAATCGAATCGGATCCGCTGCGCCTTGGCTCACAACGGCGCCGTGCGAGCATCGGGCCGCATCGGATCGTCGGAACATCGGAATCGAATCGAAACGGGGCGACCGCGATCAATATCGAATCGGATCGATCGGCTCGAAATGAACCCCGGGCCACACTGGGCCAGGGCCATGATTTCCTGGAGGGGGAGACAACGGGGACCATGACAACGATTGAACGCGAAAACGCCGTGTCGATCCTGGTGACCCTCCATCTTTGTCAGCGACAAATCCGTGCACCATCCTCGCGAATCTGCGACGGCCAGCATGGACCATGTCCAAGATCGGCGTCCACAAGATCCCGCGACATCTTTCGGCGGCGAGCGGGGGGGGGAAATGAGGAGGAGGAGGCCTTCTCGGAAGGCAGCAGGGCTCCTCAGATGCCCTCTGGCCTTCTGAAAAGTGTTCGGTGTCTTCGGGGAAGGCTCAGAGACCTTCCCAGAAGGCCCAAAGCCTTCCGAGAAGGCCCGCCCCTTCTCATTTCCCCCTGGGCTCGCCGCCGAAAGACCCCGCGAGATTTTTAAGGGAACAAACAATGAGATAAACATAAAGACTTTGAGTTCCGCGCAGATTTCTCGGATCGGAGCTGAAGACCCCGCCGGCGCCTGCGGCGCCGCCCCTGGCGCGCTCCGCGCGCCAGGGAAGGGGGGCCCAGCTCCGATCCGAGAAATCCGAGCGGACCTCCGAACTGTTATGTTCATGTCGTCGCTTGTTCCCCCAATTTTGGTCGTGGCCTCCGTGCTTCCTCCCTTGAATTTCCAGCAACACCACGGCAGCCCGCACGGGAGGCAGCACCGCGCAGGGCCCAGCGCGCCGCCCGACGCGACGGGCGCGCCTGCTCGCGCGGGCGCCGGCATGCGGCACCGCGCCCGGCACGGGCGCGGCCAGCCCAGGAGAAGGGGAGGGAGAGGAGGAGGACGGAGGACCGAGGAAGGGGGAGGAGGAGGTGAAGGAAGGAGGAGGCGGAGGAGGAGGAGGAGGAGGAGGAGGAGGAGGAGGAGGAGGAGGAGAAGGAGGGGGGGGCAGGAGGAGGAGGAGGAGGAGGAGGAGGAGGAGGAGGAGGGGGAAGACGGAGGAGGACGGAGGAGGAGGAGGAGGAGGGAAAAAGAGGAGGAGAAGGGGAGCACGAGAACAGAGGAGGAGGAGGAGGAGGAGGAGGAGGAGGAGGAGAACCGAGGAGTACGATTTTAGATAAGATGTGACCCTGGGGCGCCGCTCCGCCCATCACAGCACTGCACTGCAGGCCCTCGCCCACAGACACGCATGGCAACAACAAAGAAAGGCGCCTGGGTCCGCGTGCTTGGCGGACTGGAACAAAAAGCCACCAGTCGACCCCACGACCGCATCGGGTGAAGGGATACGTCCGGTGTCGGACCCGACGGCACGCAGCAAGCGGCTGCCACCGTTGGCACTCACTCCTGAATCACCGCTCGATATGAATCCCTCTACCCCGACGGATTCGTGGTCGGGGGGGGAGCTGAATTGCTGGCCTACCTTTTTGGGCATCAGGGAAATGCACGGGAGCGGGGGCGGGAGTCAGGACGGCTTCGGGGCCAGGAAGCTCAGGGTCGCCGAGTCCAGAAGGCGGAGGCGGGAGGAGGGGTGGAGAAGACGGGGTTCTCCACAAATCTCATGGCCAGCGATTCCCCCTACTAGCTTCCTCACATAGGAGACCAGCCCTCAGGAGCTGCTGAACCCTCTCACCTCTAGCCAAGTTGCTAAATTTTGAAGATACAAGAGCGCTCCCTACTTGCACAAGTCCAGGAGACGCTCGGCGGGGTCGCAGCTGTCTGTCGGCGGCGACGTAACAGGGACAAGTCAATCTTACAGAACACGTTTCACAGTTCCTTGCCCCACCATAATGCGAGACAAAATCCCTGGAGACGTCCGAGCATGTCTCATTCGTCCAATATCTCCTCGAGAGCCTGCACATCCGCGAAGAGCTGCTCCGCGCACGGGTTGGCGCGCGCAGTCAGGCGCCCCACGTGATCTTACAGGCGGCCATCAACAGCAGGTAAGTCTGCGAACAGCGCTGCTAAAATCTGCGGATGGCGTGCTGGACAGCGCATGAATTCTGAACTGCACGAGCAAGCCCAAACGGCGAACCCGAAGCTCACGAAACGTCGGGCCGATCCCAAAACGCTTCAAGACCTGGTCGTTACTGAGTGCATGGATCTGTGCTGAACAAGCGAGGCTAGCACCTCTCCAAGCCACTCTACGTTATGCGACCAGGAATGAACCGAGTCTTTTTTACACTGGCCCTCAATCACCAGGAAAGCCACCAAATTCTGAACCCCAGCATTTCGAACACTAAGAAGGACTAACCTCGTATGCCGACATGACATACCAGGAGTAGACCAGAACTTGCCCGTGGAATGCAACGAATTTCTGGTCGCGCTCAGGCGCTCGTTCACCTCTGAAGCCAGGCCGCCTATATGATGAATCCCCCCACCGAAGACCCTCATTGACGGAGTCGCTCCACCTTCAAGAAGCGCGGGCCCTTCGCCCCGCAGGCGGCGATTGACAGCGACGGCGCCAAAGCCAGCGAGACAGACAGTCGCGTCCTGCCGGCTGCGATTCTGCGCCCGCACCCCCAGCGTCATCACATCATCCAGTACCTGATTGGAGTATGTGTTGGCGGCAAAGAGCTCTGCCAAGCCAGCATCGCCTTGCTCGTAAGCGGGGCCGCCACCCACGTGCAGCTTGGCCAAAGCATCGGCAAACTCAAGGGGGATATCCACCACCACGCCAGCGATGGGACGAATAACTGCAAATAACGCTTCAGACGGCAAATCGGCACACGTCACCTCATTCCATTCACAGAGTGGACACTCACAAATTATGCCACAGCTCTCCACAGCCAAGAGGCACCCCATGAATGCTCCACATTGAAGGCGAAGAACGAATTCGCGATCTCTGGCAGGAAGACGAATACTAGCCGACTCGCACCTGTTCCTCCCGAGCTGGCGATCAGCAAAATCCAAACGATTAGAGGTGGCCACTCCGAGAAATCGACGGGAACGCGAAGTTGGGGTCCTTGTTGGACCAAGTAAGGCTGCAACCGCTGAGACGCAAAAGATGGAAAGCAAAGTTGGTCACAAGCACGGCCCCCGCCTTCCACCGACCCCTGCACAGCCCCCAGCCGTTAGGGCCCAGACCGACGGATTGCCGCGACGCATAGGCCCAGACGACTAGGCCCTGCCCAACGGGTCCAGAAGGCGAATGACACGATCCCCCCTGCGCCCAGGGGCGGAGCTCTCGGGCAGGGCAAAAAATCAGGACCTTCGTGTCCACTCTCACGCACCGCAAACCACGCGCGGGGGCCCCCCGCAAGGGCCCGGGCGAGAACTCGACAGCAGAACCCAATCCAGAAGAAGACTCAAGAAAGCCGAAAGACGGGTCCGCGATCACACCCCAGACTTCGGCGGGAACGCACCGGGGCGGACAAGATCTCCGCTTCGGCGCACGTGTTACATACTCGCTGATGCCCAGCAAATCAGCGGCAGCTTCGACGCTGCACGTGCTGAGATACCCTGAGACTCCCTCCGCCAGCTCCTACACCTCGTCAACGATCTCCTTCACCTCCACACCTCCTTGCGGCCCCTCCTTCTCCCACGCCCCCACTTAATCCCGAGCGCAGACTGCTCCCCTAAGGTGGCGGCAGCTTCGGCCACGGGGCCCGCGACCACGGCAGACAAGAGCTCGCATCAAGCGACAAGCTTCCTTCATCTTTTCTTATTGCAAGGCCTCCTCCAACTCCTCCGCAATATTATCTCGCCTTTCCTTTAGATGTACTTTCCGTTGCTGCTGGCGCTGCCTGCTGATCTGTTTGACTGGTCCACCACCTCTTTCTCCTCCAAATCATTAGACACGGCGGCGGCTGCGGCGCTCAGCGCAGGGCGCTGGCCAAGGCGATGGACGACCGCCGAGCACGCGCGACTGCTGGCGCCGCCCAGTGACAGCTCGCGCGGCGACGGCAGCGGCGTCGGCGCGGCGGCGGGCGCGGCGCGGTCCGCGAAGTCGACGGGCCCTGCATCAGACTCTGGGGGGTCCCGCTGCCGCGAGGGGGAGAGGGAGGGAGGGAAGGAGGGAGGGAGGGAGGGAAAGAGGAGAAGAGGAAGGAGGAATGAGGAGGGGATGGAAACAGGAGGGAGGGAAGGCAGGGAGAGTGAGGGAGGGAAGGAGGGATGGGAGTAGAGGAAGAAAGAGGGTGATGATGCGTGGGCCCGGAATATCTGGCTGAGGAGGGGAAGGAGAGGGAGGAGGAGAAGGAGGAGGATGAGGGCGAGGCGGATCAGGAGGATGGGGAGGAAGAGGAGTTATGAGGATGATTGAGGAGGGGAAAGAAAAAAAGAGGAGGCCGCGGGCGGCGGCTTCATCCGCGCGCCCCTTTCCCGGAGCGCGGCGCGGCGGGCCGCGGCCCGCACGCGGGGTGGCTCGGGGTCCGAAGAGGGGGCGGTCGGCGGGCGCGCGCGGCAGGGGCGAGGGCCCCGCCCCTCCTCGAGGGGAGGGGGAGGGGGAAGAGCGGGATTGGGACGC
>CAUYUJ010019702.1:0-42500 GCA_963575745.1 Prorocentrum cordatum
CTCCTCCTCCTCCTCCTCCTCCTCCTCCTCCTCCTCCTCCTCCTCCTCCTCCTACTCCTCCTTCTCAATTCGTGGCCTTGCAAGGCCTTGCGTCATTGCCTTTTGAGCTAGGGGGTGGCACTGCCCGAGGACGGCGGTTTAGCATCCCCGTCTTCAACGCCCAGCTGAAATGGCTCTACCACGAAGTTGAACAACGACTGCCGTATGGATCGGCACCATGGGTTCCCCCGCACTTCCGTCTGGCGGTGCCTCGACGGCCAGCCCCCCCGTGAGCCGGCCGTGCGTTGCATGAGCAGTGGGGGGCATACTGCACTCATTCTCCTTTACGGCGACCAGCAAGCTCGTGAACCGTGGACGCCACGGCGTGCAGCTGCATGGGATCACAACGGTCGGAAGTAAAGGTGGGTAGACAAAGCACGCCAACGTAACCCTGCGCCCGTACAGAGAAAGGGCACGACAAAGCAACGCGCTTGCTTGCGCAGCGTCAGCGCCAAACACTACACCCCATATGAGCGTGCTTGCGCGCCTGCTCGCTTGCGACGCCAGCTGGCAACAAAAAAAGCAAAACAGAAACACCGAACAAAGACACACCCTTGCTGCATAACCTCTTCGAAACACAAGTAAGGAAGCAGCGCGCCCCCTCCCGGGTCAGCCCAGAGCTGCCCGACAGACGACCGGCAAGAGAAGCACGCGACCCCACCCCGAAACAGGCACGAATGCAGGCAAGGCAGGCCACGGACAACGCTGGGCCCCCGCGGCTCAGGGGAGCCTCGGCGGCCAGCGTTTCCCGACCAAAAATGAGCAAAAGCAGAGAAAGCGCAGCCCCCTCCCCAGACAGACGCACGACAAGCAGGCTGCTGGACAGCGGGCCGGTCCACAAGCTAGCAAAAGCAGAGAAGAGAAGCGGGAGCGTCGCGGGCGTTGGCGGCACTGGCGGCGGTGGCCGCACATGGCCGGCGCGCCACGCCCGCCCCGCCGGGATGACCAGGGGCGCCCCACGACGCCCCGCGCCCCGACGCCCCACGACGCCCCGCGCCCCTTGCGCCCCTCGTCGTCCTTGAGCCAAAACGGCTTGAGCCAAAATGGCTTGAGCCATTGCAATTTGTGGACGACTTGACCGTCGCGTGCTCCTCTCCCGGTGCCCTGCGCGCGATCGCGTCGTCGGAGCCAGAGTCGGCTTGCTCGCGGTACGCCTACCGCACCCGGGCGCACTTCAACCATGCCTCAGGGAAGACCGCGGATCTTGCCATGTGTGGCAGCGCCCCACCTGGGGATGTCGGTTGCCCCGTGGTCTCTCAGAAGGCAATCTTGGGCGTCCTTTTTGACGATGCCTTGTCGTTCGCCCCCCTGTTATAGGCAACGATAGCCAGGGGGCAGTCTTTTGAGAGTGTCCTCTTTGCGGGGGAGACGGGCGGCTTTGCCTTGCCTGTCCTGTGTGCAGTGGTGCCAGCCCGCGTTGAGTCGGCAATTCTATATCCTGCCCCTTTCCTGTTCTGCGCGGCACGCGCGCAGTGGAAGCTCAACTCCATGCAGGCAGCATGGGCCCGCCGCCTGTTGGGATGCGCTTGCGGCCCCCCTGTTCCGTCTGAGGTCGCACTTGCCCAGTGTGGCTGGCGCCCTGGGGACCAAAATGATGGCCATTTTGGCTCAAGCCATTTTGGCTCAAGCCATTTGGCTCAAGCCATGGGCTGGGCTGCCGGGTTCGGGGGGCGCCCTGGTCGTCTGGGCGCGGCGCGGGCGGCGCGCCGGCCATGTGCAGCCACCGCCGCCACTGCCACCAGTGCCGCTAAAGCCAGCGTTGCGAGCGCCCTCTTGTGCTGCATGTTGTTTCCCTTTTCTTTGGAAGCCCGTTGTCCAGTGGCCTACTGGGCTGGCTGGGGAGGGGGTGTTGCCTTCTTTTGCGCTGCTTCGCCTTGGTGCTCCGGGGGAGGTTGGCTGTCGGGGTTCTTCTGAACCCCGGGGGGCCAACGTCGTCCGTAGCACTCTTGGCTGACCCTTCTCCCCCTTCCTTTTTGTTTCTGTGCGCGCTGTACTTTGCAAGGCTGCAGTTCGAAGGGAGGGTGCAGCATGATGGTTCGCAGGGGAGTGCCTTTTGCCATGTGTTGAGGCCCGGCGAGGCCATCGCACCGCCAAGCAAGCAATGCCAGTTGGTTCCTGTGCCATCTGAGGTTCTGCTGCTGCTGCAGCTGTCCGGGTTGCTGTTGCTGCTGTTGCTGCTGTTCTGGCTGCGGTTGCTGCTGCTGCGGCTGCTGCTGATGCTGATGCCTGTCCCGTCGGCTGTAACAAACACGCCTGAGGTGGATAAATCGTGTTGCAGCGTGAGGCTTTTTTTCCGTGCGTCTAGATGGCGGCAGTGTGCGTGTGTGTGCGTGTGTGTGTGCGTGTGTGTTTTCATGTGCCTCAGACTGCGGGGGGCCCCCCCGTCGGCGCTCTCTTGAATGCCTGGGGGTTGGCTGTCCAGCGCCGTACGCCTCAGCCCTCTTTCCTGCTCCTCCTGCTCCTGCCCCTCCTCCTCGCCCTCTCCTTCTTTTCCCCCCCCTGCCCCCCCTTTGACGAGCAGCAGGGAGATCGGCGATAAGTCGGCAGTGGAGGTTGCATTCAGCATGGTAGGTGCGTGTGCGCGCGCGCATCAAAGGCTTGATGGGGCCACGAACGCTCATGTTCACGGGAGTGTTGCCTTTCTTGTGTCTCCTCCTGCCCCTCCTCCTCCTCTTCCTTCCCTTGCCCCTGCCCCAGCTGAAACCAACCTGTCCGCCGTGGCTCCAGAGAGCGGGGGCAGGGCTGAGGGAGGCCCCCTCTCGTGGGCGGGCCAGCCATGGCGCCCGCTCGCAAGTACGCGACGTCGCAGAGAGATCGGAATGCTTTCTGGCCTTTGTTTCAAGCCTTATGTCGTTTACGTTCTTGCCCGGACGGAGATAACAAGACACGTAAAAATGAGTTGGGTTGTTCGATGAATGGCTGCGCATTGGGAACTTTGGTGTCATCGTTAAGGCTTGAGGAGATCGCGCTCGCCAGGTCTCCCACGATTCGAGTTTTGCAGGACCAGTGGGGCGCAGTGAAAGAGGTCTTGAATCGCTGCCCGGCGGAATCTCAGACGTCGCCGCAAGAGTTGGGAGACATCATATACATGCAGGCTGCCGTTTGTTGGGGCCAGGATACCTCACCTTGCTACTGCTAGAGATCCCGCGCCTCTCGAGGGAAGCGTTGCCAGATAACGCGCCCTTTCTGTATTTTGCCCTTGGAGACCGAATAGTTAACCAAAGCTTGGCGTTCCCTCGGCTACTTACTAAGGCTTTTCAGCCCAACAGGCGCTGCCACAACACAGCTGAACTTTTTTCCAGGGGGGGTGTTCCAAGGAATTGGAAGTTCGCTCGTGCTTCGGGCGAGGAAAGCAATTCCGATGGTGGCTTTGGTGCGGAAGGGGCTGGGGGAGCGGGCCAGCCGACGGCGCCCACCCGTTTGCTGGCCCTTCGAGAGCTTTCCAACACAGGGTTCGCCCCGACGGTGGGACAGCTGAAAAGGATGGCGGCCGTTCTTGGGGAGAGGGAGGCGCTGTCGTTTGCCGACCTTAAGCCTCTACGCATATCGGGGAGAAGCGATTACAGTCTTAAGAACCAGCTGTTGTTCATGGCCTTTGTTGATGATTCGAAATTTTATGGCGTTGGCAACGAGGTCGCTAGATTCGTGGTGCCGAGCGGCCGGGGCCCCCACGGCATCCGCAACGGGTTCCATGGGTTCCGTCGTGATTTTCAGAACAGCAAAGTAGACACGCACGATTTTGTACATCAGTCTATTATATGTGAGTTTACGTTCCAGGCTGTAGATCAGATGCGAAAAGGCTTTCGCGGGCAATGCGTTTTGCAAGCATGGGGCGGTGCAGTTTCTTGTGAGTTCCCTAGACAATCGGGCGAAGCAGGTGATTATGGCAGAGAGTGCCCCCCCGCTGCAGTTTGTGGATGACTTGACGGTCGCAACCTCCTCGCCAGGTGCTCTCCGCGCAATCGTCTCGCGTGAGCCTTGGTCGGCCTGCTCCCGGCATGCGAGGCGTACCCGTTCCCAGTTTAATTACAAAACGGGAAAAAAAACTGCCATGGCGATCCTCGACAGCCCTCCTCCAGGAGACGTCGGCTGTCCAGCTGTAGACTTAAAGGTCCTGCTGGGGGTTCTTTTTGACTCACGCCTAACGTTTGGCCCATTGCTGAAGGCGACATTGGCCAGAGGGAGCGAGTTGTTCGAGTCCTTGTTTTTCGCAGGTGAGACAGGAGGCTTTGGGCTCCCAGTCCTGTGTGCACAGGTGCCGCTGCGTGTAGAGTCTGCTTTGCTCTATCCTTCCCCCTTCCTTTTTCTCGCTTCCCGTGCTCGCTTTTCCCTTGACTACATGCAAGCGGGGTGGGCCCGCCGTTTGCTCGGTTGTGCTACTGGCCCGCCGCTCCCTGGCCCGGTAGTCATCGTGCAGCGTGGTTGGCACATGCGCCTTGGCACAAAAATGGTCGAGCGAAATATCCTCGCGCGTGCGAGGCTCATCCTTTTACCTGGTGAGCATCCTGGAGCTAACATGCTTCAGGTGGCAGAGAGCACGTGCTGTTCCTCATGGGCGTCAGCCGTGCGGGCGTGGATGAATTCCGTGGACCCTCCCCTCCCTGACGTAGTTGAGTGGTCCCTTGCTGGGCAGCAAGCTTGTGCAACTGCTCGAACAGATCCAGCGGATCGCCGGCTGCTGTTGCGCAGCTACAATTTTTATGTGGTCCGGGCCGCCCTGCTCAAGCTTGACCAGCTTGCTTTCCAGCAGGCAGCAGCTGCATCACTGCCATTGTTCCGCCTGCCGTTCTCGGCGTGGCTGTCTGGGCCGCCTGGCCTCCAGTGGAATTTGTTGGACTTGGAGCTTGGCCCAGGCTCTTGGCTTCAATTTCGCTTGTGGGCAGTCGTGCGGATGTCGGGGTGCTGGCCGTTCCAGGTCCTCGGGGCCCCACTCTGCGTCCCCACGCTGCCGCGGTGTGCGGGTTGCGGGGCGCTGGATGTTGACGTCTGGCACGCTCTTTTCGCTTGTCCCGCGGCGGCAGCTCTTAGGTCCGCTATTTGGTCTCGCCTTACTCTGCCCCCCCCTTCCTCGCCCGCCCTGGTCTCTCAGTTCCTTTTTCACCAATCCCGGCCACCGGCGGAACGCCGGGAGCACGTGCACTTTGTCGCCGCCGCAGTGCTACTGGCCGTCACTGGCGCCAATCACTTTTAAGGCATGGCCCTGATGTTGGGGGCCGCCTGCGCTCCTGCGGCGCGCCCGCTTGTATGGAGCATGGCCGGGGAGGTCGCCGGCATTGGCCGGCGCCGTCGTGGCCTGCTCCGGGAGACTGACTGCTTGCCCTGCGTCCGTTGCTGGACAAATTTTGGTCGCCTTCCCCTCTGCCCCTCGTCGTCCCCTTCCCTTTCTCCTCCTCCTCCTCCTCCTCCTCCTCCTCCTCCTCCTCCTCCTCCTCCTCCTCCTCCTCCTCCTCCTCCCCTCCTCCTCCTCCTCCTCTCCTCCTCCTCCTCCTCCTCCTCCGCCCCCTCTCCGCCTCCCGCCTCCGCCTCCTCCCCTCCGCCTCCTCCTCCTCCGCTCCGCCTCGCCTCCTCCTCCTCCTCCTCCTCCTCCTTCCTCCTCCTCCTCCTCCCCCCTCCTCCTCCTCCTCCTCCCCTCCTCCTCCTCCTCCTCCTCCTCCTCCCTCCTCCTCCTCCTCCTCCCTCCTCCTCCTCCTCCTCCTCCTCTCCTCCTCATCCTCCTCCTCCTCCTCCTCCTCCTCCTCCTCCTCCTCCTCCTCCTCCTCCTCCTCCTCCTCCTCCTCCTCCTCCTCCTCCTCCTCCTCCTCCTCCTCCTCCTCCTCCTCCTCCTCCTCCTCCTCCTCCTCCTCCCTCCTCCTCCTCCTCCTCCTCCTCCTCTCCTCCTGTCGATTGCTGATCGTGGCGGCGGGCCCCCCGTGGGACGACGACGAGGGAAGTGTTGGGGCGGCCGCGGAGCACCCAGAATGCGTTCTAGCCATGGTAGGCGCCTGCGGGGGGGAGAGGGATGGAACGCCTCCTGTTTCGGCTGTGGGTGCTTCTGCTGAGGTGGAAACAGGTGGGTGTTTTTGGCTGTTGGGGTCCTGCCCCTCCCCTTGGTCCCTGGGGGCCTGCTGTCCCTGGGGGCTCCGGGTCGGCGTGTTGCCCCGCCCCCGCTTGGCCCCGAAAAACTCCCACCTGTTTTGGCTCTGGGGGTCCCCGCCGGGGTGGAAACAGGTGGGTGTTTCAGAGTTGCGCTGCGGCTCTTCCGCGTCTTGCCCGCTCATGTGATTGTTTGCAGTAAATTCCCACTTCCCTCAGCTTATGTTTCATATGTGATTGATTGTGCTTCACAGTCGTGATGCGGTCCTTTGCCATGCTTGTGCTTCACAGTCGTGATGCGGTCTAGCTCGCACAAATGGTTGTTTTCAATACCTTCCCACTGAGTTGCTCCTCGGCGTGTTGGGGAAACGCGAAAGATCGCATTACACCTTCTCTATGTTTCTACTTTTCCTGTTGGCCTTCTTCACAGTTTATGCTCACATATTTGTTTGATTGTGTTTCACAGTCGTGATGCGGTCATTTGCCGTGTTTGTGCTTCACAGTCGTGATGCGGTCCTTGTCTTGCTCGTACGAATGATGTTTGCAGTATGTTTGCACCCTTTTTGTCTTGTTCGCCTTGCTTGTTGTTTGTCATGCTCTCCTCTCCCCTTACTGGCCGGGGGGGGTAGCCTACCCTAGGCCCTACCCAAGGGCCTAGGGTAGCCTAGGGTAGGCCCTACCCAAGGCCCTAGGGTAGTCTACCCTAGGCCCTACCCAAGGCCCTAGGGTGGCCTAGGGTAGGCCCTACCCAAGGGCCTAGGGTAGACCTAGGGTAGGCCTTACCCAATGACCTAAGGTAGACCTAAGCATATAGAGCCCGGAGTGTAGGCCTACCCTAGGCTTACCCCTAGGCCTACCCCCTAGGCCTACCCTATGCCTACCCCCTACCCTACCCCCTAGGCCTGCCCTAGGCCTACCCCGTAGGCCTACCCCCTAGGTCTACCCTAGGCCTACCCCCTAGGCCTACCCCCTGGGCCTACCCTAGGCCTAACCCCTAGGCCTACCCCCTAGCCCTACCCTAGGCCTACCCCTAAGCCTACCCACCCCTAAGCCTACCCCCTAGGCCTACCCCTATAGGCCTGCCCGCCCGCCGGATCGAGCAGACGGACCAGAACGGATCGGGTAGGATCGGGCAGGCATAAAAGTGTGGAGCATGTTCGCACTAGCACGCGTGAACCCTAACGGGCGGGTCGGGTCGGGTCGGGCGGACACTAACGGGCGGGCCGGGTCGGGCGGGCGGGACATTAAAGTATGGTGCGTGTACACTTGACACGCGTGAACCCTCACGGGCGGGTCAGGTCGGGTCGGGCGGGCGGACCCTAACGGGCAGGTCGGGTCTTGTCGGGCGGACCCTAACGGGCGGGCCGGGTCGGGAGGGCTGGTGCGTGTACACTTGACGCGCGTGAACCCTAACGGGCGGGTCGGGTCGGGTCGGGCGGGCGGACCCTAACGGGCGAGTCGGGTCGGGTCGGGCGGACCCTAACGGGCGGGTCGGGTCGGGCGGGCGGGACATTAAAGTATGGTGCGTGTACACTTGACACGCGTGAACCCTCACGGGCGGGTCGGGTCGGGTCGGGCGGGCGGACCCTAACGGGCGGGTCGGGTCGGGTCGGGCGGACCCTAACGGGCGGGTCGGGTCGGGCGGGCCCTAACGGGGCGTGGTCGGGTCGGCGGCGGGACATTAAAGTATGGTGCGTGTGCACCTGACACGCGTGAAACCCTACAAAAAAGGTAAACAAACAAAAAAAACAAAAACAAAAAATAAAAAAAAAAACAGAAAAAAAAAAAACCAAAGAACAAAAAAAAAAAGAAAAAACAACAAAAAAAACAATAGAGAAAAAAAAAGACAACAAAAAAAAAAATAAAAAGAACAAAAAAAAAAAAAACCAAAAATAAAAAAGCGGGTTCGAGGCCAGGTCGGGCGCGGGACCCTAGGCGGGTCGGGTCGGGTCGGGCGGACCCTAACGGGCGGGTCGGGTCGGGCGGGCGGGACATTAAAGTATGGTGAGTGTACACTTGACACGCGTGAACCCTAACGGGCGGGTCGGGTCGGGTCGGGCGGACCCTAACGGGCGGGTCGGGTCGGGTCGGGCGGACCCTAACGAGCGGGTCGGGTCGGAGGAGCTGGCGGCGTGTACACTGCACGGGCGAACCCTAAAACGGGCTGGTCGGGCCGGGTCGGGCGGGCGGACCCTAACGGGCGGGCCGGGTCGGGTCGGGCGGAACCCTAACGTGGCGGGTCGGGCCGGGCGGGCGGGCCATTAAAGTATGGTGCGTGCGCACTTGACACGCGCGAACCCTAACGGGCGGGTCGGGTCGGGCGGGCGGACCCTAACGGGCGGGTCGGGCCGGGTCGGGCGGGCCCTAACGGGCGGGTCGGGTCGGGCGGGCGGGACGTGAAAGTACGGTGCGTGTATACTTGACACGCGTGAACCCTAACGGGCGGGGCGGGTCGGGTCTGTCGGGCGGACCCTAACGGGCGGGTCGGGTCGGGCGGACCCTAACGGGCGGGTCGGGTTCGGGTCGGGCGGGCGGGACATTAAAGTATGGTGCGTGTACACTTGACACGCGTGAACCCTCACGGGCGGGTCGGGTCGGGTCGGGCGGGCGGACCCTAACGGGCGGGTCGGGTCGGGCGGACCCTAACGGGCGGGTCGGGTCGGGTCGGGCGGGACATTGAAGTATGGTGCGTGTACACTTGACACGCGTGAACCCTACCAAGCGGGTCGGGTCGGGCGGGCGGACCCTAACGGGCGGGTCGGGTCGGGTCGGGCGGACCCTATCGGGCGGGTCGGGTCGGGCGGGCGGGGCGTTAAAGTATGGTGCGTGTACACTTGACACGCGTGAACCCTGACGGGCGGGTCGGATCGGGTCGGGTGGGCGGACCCTAATAATCGGGTCGGGTCCCCCCTCCCCCGGGGGGCCGGGCGAAACCCTAACGGGCTGTGGGTCGGGCGGGCGGGACATTAAAGTGTGGTGTCGTGTGCAACTGGGCACGGCGTGAACCCCTACGGGGCCGGTCGGGGGTCGGGTCGGGCGGCGGAACCCTAACGGGCGGTCGGGTCGGGTCGGGCGACCCTAACGGGCCGTTCGGGGTCGGCGGGCGAGACATTGAAGTAATGGTGCGTGTACACGTTGGCACGCGTTGAACCCTAACGGGCGGTGTCGGGTCGGGTCGGGCGGGGCCGGGCGACCCCTAACGGGCGGGTCGGGTCGGGCGGGCGGCTCCTAACGGGCGGGTCGGGTCGGGCGGGCGGGACTTTGAAAGTATGGTGCGTGTACACTGACACGCGGCAGCCCTCACGGGGGTCGGGTCGGGTCGGGCGGACCCTAACGGGCGGGTCGGGTCGGGCGGGCGAGACATTGAAGTATGGTGCGTGTACACTTGGCACGCGTGAACCCTAACGGGCGTGTAGGCCTCGGGTAGGCCTAGGGGGTAGGCCTAGAGGGTGAGCCTAGGGGGTAGGCCTAGGGGGTAGCCTAGGGTAGGCCTAGGGGGTAGGCCTAGGGGTAGGCCTAGGGTAGTCCTAGGGGGTAGGCCTAGGGGTAGGCCAAGGGTAGGCCTAGGGGGTAGGCCTAGGGGTAAGCCTAGGGTAGGCCTAGGGGGGTAGGCCTAGGGGAAGACCTAGGGTAGGCCTAGGGGGTAGGCCTAGGGTAGGCCTAGGGTGTAGGCCTAGGGTCGGCCTAGGGGGTAAGCCTATGGGTAGGCCCAGGGTAGGCCGACCCCCCGGGCTCTATATGTCACAGTCGTGATGCGGTCCTTGTCTTGCTCGTACGAATGATGTTTGCAGTCTGTTTGCACACTTTTTGTCTTGTTCGCCTTGCTTGTTCTTTGTCATGCTCTCCTCTCCCCTTACTGGCCGCACGCGCGGGGCCAACCCCCATGCGTCTCCCTGGGGGTGGGAGGGCCAGCGTCTCGCTCTCTTGAGGGCTCGTGCCGTCATCTGGGGGCGGTCATGGGAGGGTGGTTCGGCGTGGGCTGCGAGTACGTTTCTTTCCACGGGGGGCCCTACGAAGGGCGGTGAAAGACCCGACCCTAGACGGGGGCACCCTGCGCTCCATCTCGTCCGCCTCTCTCTCGGGGGACGCGCTGGGGCGCCGCGGAAGCCCGCGGGCCGGGCGCGCGGCGCGCGGCGCGCGCCGAGCGCCCAACCTGTGGCCGCCGCTGCGGAGGCCCTAAAAAATATGGGAAGCACCATCATGGCCTTCGCAGGAGGGGCACCCCGCGCGCGCCATGTTGGCTCTCGCGGATGGGCTAACAGCTAGCACCTGGGCAAGGAGCGTGTGCTCGCACATTGCGACTTTCTCTCCACCCATCCCGCGGGTCACTGACTGCCCACTCTTTGGGGCATGCCCTCTTGATGCAGTGCGGGCGGACCCAAGGGTGCATAGGACAGTTCTGCGGCACTATAAACTTCGGTTTGTACGACCCGCCATGGTGGCGGCTGACTTGGCGGCGTTTCAGCAGGCGGCCTCAGCGGTTCTGCCAGTGCTCGGACGCCCTTTTTTTCTGAACTGCAGTCTTCGCCTGCCAAGCGCCTCGCGGAATTCCTAAACCTGGATTTTGGCCCGCCCACGTGGCAAATGGTGCGGCTGTGGGCTGTTGTGCGTCTGTCTGGGTGTTGGCCTACCCCGGTGCTTGGTAAACCTTTTTTTTTTTTTTCCTCTCCCAGTCCCAGTCCCAGTCCCTGGCCGAGTCCGCAGCGAAAGGGGCCGCTGCACCTGGCTCCCTCCGGCTGGCCCCCTGGCTGGGCTGCCGACGCCCGCGGTCGCCTTAGGCGGCCCGGCGGGCCCGCCGGCCACCGCGCGGTCTTCGCGCCGCCAGCCGCCGCCGCTTGCCGCCCGCCCGGCCGAGCCGCCCTGTGTGCCTCGGCCTCGAGGCCGCGGGAGCGCTCGAGGCCCTGGCCCGGCCGGCTCCGCTCCGTGCCCGGGCAAGGCCGCCCGCAAAGGCCGCCAGAGCTGCCCCAGCCCGGCGGCCCGCGGCCGCAGCGCCCGCCGGCCCTGCCCGCCTGCCGTAACCCACGACGTCGGGTCCCAGCTTCGCGTCCAGCATCGCGCTGAGCAGCACGATTGCCTGTTGCCACTGCCCCCTCTTCTCGCCCGCGCTGATCCCAGCATTGTAGCTGATGACACTTGGCGCCACCTTCGCCTCCCACATCTCGCTGGGCAGCGAGAGAGCCCGCTGCCACTGCTCGCCGTTCGTGCACGCGCTGGTCTCAGAGCTGTAGCTGATGACACTTGGCTCCACCTTCGCCTCCCGCATCTCGCTGAGCAGTGGGAGAGCCTGCTGCCACTGCTCGCCGTTCGTACACGCTCTGATCCCAGGGCTGATCCCAGAGGTGTAGCTGATGGCATCTGGCTCCGACCTCACTTCCCACATCTCGCAGAACAGCGATAGAGCCCGCTGCCACTGCTCGCCTTTCGTGCGCGCGCTGATCCCAGAGCTGTAGCTGATAACATTCGGCTCCGATCTCACTTCCCACATCCCGCTGAGCAGTGATGGAGCCCGCTGCCACTGCTCGTCTTTCGCGCACGCGCTGATCCCAGAGCTATAGCTGATGGCATCTGGCTCCACCTTCGCCTCCCACATCTCGCTGAGCAGCGATAGAGCCCGCTGCCACTGCTCGCCGTTCGTCCACGCGTTGATCCCAGAGCTGTAGCTGATGACACTTGGCTCCACCTTCGCCTCCCGCATCTCGCTGAGCAGTGGGAGAGCCTGCTGCCACTGCTCGCCGTTCGTACACGCTCTGATCCCAGGGCTGATCCCAGAGTTGTAGCTGATGGCATCTGGCCCCGACCTCACTTCCCACATCTCGCAGAACAGCGATAGAGCCCGCTGCCACTGCTCGCCTTTCGTGCACGCGCTGATCCCAGAGCTGTAGCTGATGACATTCGGCTCCGATCTCACTTCCCACATCCCGCTGAGCAGTGATAGAGCCCGCTGCCACTGCTCGTCTTTCGCGCAAGCGCTGATCCCAGAGCTATAGCTGATGGCATCTGGCTCCACCTTCGCCTCCCACATCTCGCTGGGCAGTGATAGAGCCCGCTGCCACTGCTCGCCTCTCGCGCATGCGCTGATCCCAGAGCTGTAGCTGATGACACTTGGCTCCACCTTCGGCTCCCGCATCTCGCTGAGCAGTGGGAGAGCCTGCTGCCACTGCTCGCCGTTCGCGCACGCGCTGATCCCAGAGTTGTAGCTGACGGCATCGGGCTCCGACCTCACTTCCCACATCTCGCAGAGCAGCGATAGAGCCCGCTGCCACTGCTCGCCTTTTGTGCATGCGCTGATCCCGGAGCTGTAGCTGATGACACTTGGCTCCACCTTCGCCTCCCGCATCTCGCTGAGCAGCGGGAGAGCCTGCTGCCACTGCTCGCCGTTCGTACACGCTCTGATCCCAGGGCTGATCCCAGAGTTGTAGCTGATGGCATCTGGCTCCGACCTCACTTCCCACATCTCGCAGACCAGCGATAGAGCCCGCTGCCACTGCTCGCCTTTCGCGCACGCGCTGATCCCAGAGCTGTAGCTGATGACATTCGGCTCCGATCTCACTTCCCGCATCCCGCTGAGCAGTGATAGAGCCCGCTGCCGCTGCTCGTCTTTCGCGCACGCGCTGATCCCAGAGCTATAGCTGATGGCATCTGGCTCCACCTTCGCCTCCCCCATCTCGCTGGGCAGTGAGAGAACCCGCTGCCACTGCTCGCCTCTTGCGCATGCGCTGATCCCAGAACTGTAGCTGATGACACTTGGCTCCACCTTCGCCTCCCACATCTCGCTGAGCAGTGGGAGAGCCTGCTGCCACTGCTCGCCGTTCGCGCACGCGCTGATCCCGGAGTTGTAGCTGATGGCATCTGGCTCTAACCTCACTTCCCAAATCTCGCTGAGCAGCGATAGAGCCCGCTGCCACTGCTCGTCTTTCGTGCACGCGCTGATCCCAGAGCTGTAGCTGATGACGCTTGGCTCCACTTTCGCCTCCCAAATCTCGCAGAGCAGCGATTGAGCCCGCTGCCACTGCTCGCCGTTCGTACACGCGCTGATCCCAGGGCTGACCCCAGAGTTGTAGCTGATGGCATCTGGCTCCAACCTCACTTCCCACATCTCGCAGAGCAGCGATAGAGCCCGCTGCCACTGCTCGCCTTTCGCGCGCGCGCTGATCCCAGAGCTGTAGCTGATGACGCTTGGCTCCACCTTCGCGTCCCACATCTCGCTGAGCAGTGGGAGAACCTGCTGCCACTGCTCGCCGTTCGCATACGCGCTGATCCCAGGGCTGTATCTGATGCCATTCGGCTCCAACCTCACTTCCCACATCCCGCTGAGCAGTGGTAGAGCCCGCTGCCACTGCTCGTCTTTCGCGCAGGTGCTGATCCCAGGGCTATAGCTGATGTCACTTGGCTCCACCTTCGCCTCCCACATCTCGCTGGGCAGTGAGAGAGCCCGCTGCCACTGCTCGCCCCTCGCGCGTGCGCTGATCCCAGAGCTGTAGCTGATGACGCTTGGCTCCGCCATCACCTCCCGTCTTCCTCCTCCTCCTCCACGTCCTGACTCCCTGGCTCGCTGCCACTGCCTGCTGACGTCGAGCGCGGTTATCTTCGCCTCCTCCTCCTCGACCTGGTCCTGCTCGTCCGCTGCCTTCTCCTCCTCTTCTATTTCCTCCTCTGCCGCCTCGCTCTCCTCCCTGGCTCGCTGCCACTGCCGCTGCCCATTGTTCGCACGTGCGCTGGCCCCAGCGATGCAACTGATGACGTTGGGCCCCAGTTTGGGAATCAGCAGCGCCACAGCCTGCTGCCACTGCTGCCTTGTCTCGCAGGCGCGGGTGGGTCTGGACTCCAGGCGGGGGTGGGGCGGGCGGGGGACGGAGGACGAGGGGGCGAGGGGCACGTGCCGGGCCCGAACGGCGAGGGGCGAACGACGCGGGGGCAGGGGGCGAACGAGACGGGACCGAGACGAGGGGACAGAGGCCGAGGAAAAGGCGAGGGGAAGGGGCGGTGGGCGTCGTCGGTGCGCGTCGTCGCGCAGGTGCGCGTCGTTGCTGCTGGTCGTTGCAGGTGGTGCCCGTCGTTGCTGGGGGTCGTGTTGCCGGTCGGAATTGGTGCTGGTCGCAGTCGTGGTGGCGCTGCTGCTGGTCGTGGTCGTGTTGGTGGTGCTGCTGCTGGTTGCGGTCGTGGTAGTGCTGCTGCTGGTCGCAGTCGTGGTGCTGCGAGTCGTAGTCGTGGTGGCGTTGGTGGTCGCAGTCGTGGTGGTGCTGGTTGTGCTGGTGGTGCTGGTCTTGGTGGTGGTGCTGCTGCTGCTGGTCGCAGTCGTGGTGGTGCTTCTGCTGGTCGCAGTCGTGGCGTTGCTGGTCGCAGTTTTGGTGCTGCTGGTCGCAGTCGTGGTGGTGCTGCGGGTTGCAGTCGTGGTGGTGGTGCTGGTAGTGGTTCTGCGGCTGGTCGCAGTCGTGGCGCTGCAGGTCGCAGTCGTGGGGCTGCTGGTCGCAGTCGTGTTGGTGCTGCTGGTCGCGGTTGTGCTGGTGTTGCTTGTCGTGGTGGTGCTTGTAGTAGTAGTGGTGGTGCTGGTTGTGCTGGTGGTGCTGGTGCTGCTGTTGGCCGTGGTGGTGGAGCTGCTGGTGGCAGTCGTGGTCGTGCTGCTGCTGGTCGTGGTCGTGGTGTTGTTGGTGGCAGTCGTAGTGCTTCTGGTAGTAGTCGTGGTGGTGCTGCTGGTCGCGGTCGTGGTGGTGCTGCTGCTGGTCGTGGTGGTGCTGCTGCTAGTCGCGGTCGTGGTGGTGCTGGTTGTAGTCGTGGTGGTGCTGCTGGTCGCAGTCGTGGTATTGCTGGTTGTGCTGGTGGTGCTCGTCGTGGTGGTGCTGCTGGTCGCTGTCTCGGTGCTGCTGCTCCCGGTTGCGGTCGTGGCGCTGCTGGTCGCAGTCGTGGTGCTGCTGGTCGTGGTCGTGGTGGTGCTGCGGGTCGCGGTCGTGGTGGTGGTTCTGCTGGTCGTTGTCGTGGTGGTGCTGCTGCTGGTCGCAGTCGTGGTGCTGCTGGTCGCAGTCGTGGCGCTGTTGGTCACAGTCGTGGGGCTGCTGGTCGCCGTCGTGTTGGTGCTGGTGGTGCTGCTGGTCGTGGTGGTGCTGCTGGTCTCTGTGGTGCTGCTGCTGGTCGCAGTCGTGGTGGTGCTGGTCGTAGTGGCGGTGGTGCTGCTGGTCGCAGTCGTGGTAGTGGTAGTGCTGGTTGTGCTGGTGGTGCTGGTCGTGGCGGTGCTGCTGGTCGCAGTCTCGGTTCTGCTGCTCCCGCTTGCACTCGTGGTGCTGCTGGTCGCTGTCGTGGTGCTGCTGGTCGTGGTCGTGGTCGTGGTGGTGCTGCGGGTCGCAGTCGTGGTGGTGGTGCTGCTTGTCGCAGTCGTGGTGGTGGTGCTGCTTGTCGCAGTCGTGGTGCTGCTGGTCGCAGTCGTGGCGCTGTTGGTCGCGGTCGTGGGGCTGCTGGTCGCCGTCGTGGTGGTGCTGGTGGTGCTGCTGGTCGTGGTGGTGGTGCTGCTGGTCGTTGTGGCGCTGCTGCTGGTTGCAGTCGTAGTTGTGCTGGTCGTAGTCGTGGTGGTGCTGCTGGTCGCAGTCGTGGTGGTGCTGCTTGTGCTAGTGGTGCTGGTGGTGCTGCTGGTCGTGGTGGTGGTGGTGCTGCTGGTCGTAGTCGTGGTGATGCTGCTGGTCGCAGGCGTCGTGCTGCTGGTCGCAGCCGTGGTGCTCCTGGTCGTGGTCGTGGTGGTGCTGCGGGTCGCTGTCGTGGTGGTGCTGCTGCTGGTCGCAGTCGTGGCGGTACTGGTCGCGGTCGTGGGGCTGCTGGTCGCCGTCGTGGTGGTGCTGGTGGTGCTACTGGTCGTGGTGGTGCTGCTGCTGGTTGCAGTCGTGGCGGTGCTGGTCGTAGTCGTGGTGGTGCTGCTGGTCGCAGTCGTGGTGGTGCTGCTTGTGCTAGTGGTGCTGGTGCTGCTGGTCGTGGTGGTCGTGGTGCTGCTGGTCGTGGTCGTGGTCGTGGTGGTGCTGCGGGTCGCTGTCGTGGTGGTGGTGCTGCTGGTCGCAGTCGTGGTGGTGCTGCTTCTGGTCGCTGTCGTGGTGCTTCTGGTCGCAGTCGTGGGGCTGCTGGTCGCCGTCGTGGTGGTGCTGGTGGTGCTGCTGGTCGTGGTGGTGGTGCTGCTGGTCGTTGTGGTGCTGCTGCTGGTTGCAGTCGTGGCGGTGCTGGTCGTCGTCGTGGTTGTGCTGCTGGTCGCAGTCGTGGTGGTGCTGCTTGTGCTGGTGGTGCTGGTGGTGCTGCTGGTCGTGGTGGTGGTGGTGCTGCTGCTACTGGTCGTAGTCGTGGTGGTGCTGCTGCTTGTCGCAGTCGTCGTGCTGCTGGTAGCAGTCGTGGTGTTCCTGGTCGTGGTCGTGGTGGTGCTGCGGGTCGCTGTCGTGGTGGTGGTGCTGGTCGCAGTGTGGTGGGCTGCTTGTGCTGGTTGTGGTGGTGCGCTGGCGGTCGCTGGTCGTAGTGGTGGTGGTGCTGCTGGTCGCAGTCGTGGTAGTGCTGGTTGTGCTGGTGGTGCTGGTCGTGGTGGTGCTGCTGGTCGCTGTCTCGGTGCTGCTGCTCCCGGTTGCAGTCGTGGTGTTGCTGGTCGCTGTCGTGGTGCTGCTGGTCGTGGTCGTGGTCGTGGTGGTGCTGCGGGTCGCTGTCGTAGTGGTGGTGCTGCTGGTCGCAGTCGTGGTGGTGCTGCTGCTGGTCGCAGTCGTGGTGCTGCTGGTCGCAGTCGTGGCGCTGCTGGTCGCAGTCGTGGGGCTGCTGGTCGCCGTCGTAGTGGTGCTGGTGGTGCTGCTGGTCGTGGTGGTGGTGCTGCTGGTCGTTGTGGTGCTGCTGCTGGTTGCAGTCGTGGTGGTGCTGGTCGTAGTCGTGGTGGTACTGCTGGTCGCAGTCGTGGTGGTGCTGCTTGTGCTGGTGGTGCTGGTGGTGCTGCTGGTCGTGGTGGTGGTGGTGCTGCTGGTCGTAGTCGTGGTGGTGCTGCTGCTGGTCGCAGTCGTCGTGCTGCTGGTCGCAGTCGTGGTGCTCCTGGTCGTGGTCGTGGTGGTGCTGCGGGTCGCTCTCGTGGTGGCGGTGTTGGTGGTGGTTCTGCTGCGGGTCGCAGTCGAAGCGATGGTGCTGCTGGTCGCCGTTGTGGTGGTGGTGGTACTGCTAACCTCCTCGTGGTGCCCGCTGCCGTGTCGGGGGTGCTCCCGGCGCTCGTCGGAGCCCCCCGGGGCGGCCGTGCTGGCCGCGGCGCCAAGCATCAGGGGCGTGCTGGCAAGCGGCTAGCGGGTGGGCCGGCGGAGTCTGCGAGCAGCACTTCGGCCAGGTCTGGGTCGTCCTCCCCGGCGGCTCCCCCCCAGGCGCGGTGTGCTGCATTTTGGGCTGGCTATGTTGACGTGTCCCACGCCCTCCCCCGGTGCCCCGCCTTAGCTGGTCACCCGGCAATTTCGTGGCCAACGATTGCTCTTCCTGCCCCCTCTGCCCGCGCCCTCGCATTGTTCCAGCTGTTCAGGAGAGGGGTGCCTGAGAAGACGCGCGTGGCTCAAATTCGCTATGTTGCTGTAGCGATTTGCAGGGCGCACTTGGGATAAGCAGGGCGTGTGGCTTGCGTTCTTTCCTCTAGGTGCTGCCGCTCTGCCGCCCTCCCTTTGCTTCCGCCATCCTTGGCCCTCGCGATGCCTCTGGGGTGCCAAGGGCGCGCGCCGCATCGAATCACAGTCCTGGGCGTCCGGGTGGGCAATCCTGTTTCCGCCCTCGCTCTGTCCCCTCCTCCTCCTCCTCCTCCTCCTCCTCCTCCTCCTCCTCCTCCTCCTCCTCCTCCTCCTCCGCCTCCTCCTCCTCCGCTTCGCACGCCCTGGGGCTCCAGGGGCGCCCGCCGCACCTGGGCATGGTCCAGTGGGTGGGGAGGGCTCCTGGTCGTTGCCCAGGCGGCGGCGCTGTGCGATGAGGTGGAGACATCCGCTCGTCGCCCGCTAGCACTAGACCACTGCGAGAGGACAGCTGCCCGGGTGCTGCCGCCAGCTGCGCGCCTCGTCAGCCCCCCGCGCCATGTGTCAGCGCGCTGCGCCCCCTACTGTTGCTCCCGCTCTCCCTGTTGTCTGGCCTCGCCCTCCAAAGGCGGCGCGCGCTGCCGTCGCACCCCTCGGGTGCGGACTCGCCGTGTCGGGGCAGGGCCCCCAGCATGCAGGAGAGGGTAGGGGGCTCTGCCATTCGCTGCTGCTGCTTGCCTTCCCCCCGCGATGCTGCTCGTGTGCTGCTGGCCAGGCCCCTGGGCGACGCATGGATGCCCCTGGGCGGCCTGGGCTGGCGAGCATTCGCACTCCTTGGGCGGCCCACGATGGGAAGTGAAAGACCTCTACGAAACCGAAGCCACTTAGCGGCTCTCTCTACCGCCCGCAGCGTCCAGGTGAGGGCTGAGTGAGCCGCCGCGGGGGCGGACGGCACGGCGAGACGCGCCCGCGGGCGCGGCCGTGGGCGCCCGACCAGACGTCGCCGCAAGCGGCTGCCTTGGGGTGAGAAAGGAGGGGAGGGGAGGGGGAAAAAACAACAAAAACAACATAAAAAACTACATCCCCGGAGAACGCCTGGCCCTCCCTCAAGGACCGCAAACAAATCCTGGTGGGCGGGGGTCCAGCAGAATACTGGCCTCTCGGACTTGCCCCGAAGGGGAGAGAGAGAGAGAGAGAGAGGAGAAAAAAAAAAAAAAAAAAAAAAAAAAAAAAAAAAAAAAAAAAAAAAAAAAAAAAAAAAAAAAAAAAAAAAAAAAAAAAAAAAAAAAAAAAACCTCCAGACCGAGGCAGGTGTGCCTCTGCCAGCGACGGTCCCAAGAGCTCCCCTCCTTGACCGCCGACACATGGTCCGAAACAACTTCAAGGCCCCATGGCCCAACCTTCAAAGCATGGGGGGTGACCCACCAGCCACATCGCGTGGCCTCTGGGTCCCCCGACGCCAGGCCACTCCCGTCGGTGTGCGCACGAAACGAAAGCCCCAAGGTGCAGACTCAGCACCCGCGGAAAAGACATTTGTCTGAGAAGGGACTGCAGGGATCTCGACAGGGAAAGAGGGCAAACCAGAAACCAACTCAGGAGTGTCGAAGTTGGGAGGGATCCCATAAGGCTGCTCTTTCAGCCACCTCCTGTGTTCAAAGCAAGAGCCTGGCATGGCAGGGCTCGCTTGTGGGTCCCCCATCGCCGCCCACCTTGCCCTTCGCACTCGTAGAACTGATGACCGACGATCGCCGGAGTCACACTTGCTGCTAGACGCGTAACCATGCTGAAACTTGCGGGCTGGGGGCCACATAGCCCCTGACCAGAGGGCCCTGAGACACGCCCTACGGGCCCCTTTCAAGCCTCCGAACCCCAGCCGAAGAGCCCTGACCCAAACGACCTCATGCCCCTGGGCCTCGGGGAGACTCGACACAAGCTGGATCCCCAGGGCTCTGCTAATTCTTTCGCGCAGCAAATAATGCACATCTGAGGGAGGCGTGCGCAACAAAGAACAAAGAGAAAACGTCACTCTGGTCCGCCCTGATGTGATCAGTCCCGACGAGTTCCCGTCCAACTCGCCGCAGTGAGAGCATGGCGGCTCCGACTGGCCCTGTAACTCTGGACCAAGGCAGAGCCGCGAGAGCTGTAGAGGCCTGCTCCCACACACAGCGCATGTCCGAATCTTTTGCACGGCCGTCCCACACCCAGCAGCCTTAGCGATGTACGAGTGGGACGGTGGCGTCAAACACAAGATCATAAAACTTTTCACGATGCGTGCACAGGTACGGAGTCACATGACTACGATGCGTGCAACGAGCAGCACCACAAAAAAAACAACAACCATCAGCTCAAAAACGGCGAGCAACACGACGGCGACCAACAATGTCGCGCACACCAGCGCCAGCGTAACGAGCGGCCCCACAGCGACCGCCGCCAGAACGACCGCGACCTGCAAGGCCTCGCCGGAGAGCCCCAAGTCAGAGAAGAGACAAGCAGGACCACGCGCATATATAGCACGCGCCCAACGACAAGCACAGCAGCGACAGCAACGACCGCAGCCAGCAGCAGAACCACCAAAAGCAAGACAGCGACCAGCAACGCCCAGCGCAGCAAAACCACATCGGCGACCTCCACAAGCAGCGCAGCCTGGCAACACTGGCGGACAGCCACAGCGACCGCGCACCACAGCGAACACAACAGCCGCGGCCAGCCGCAGCGCAACAAGAGCCACCGCGACTGCGACCAGCAGAACCACCAGCAGGACGACCACTACGACCAGCAGCACCACGACACCCGCGAACACGGCGACCGGCAACACTACAAGAAACTACCGCAAGCGCCAAACAACCAGCTCACGCCAGCGAAAGACCGCGAGAGGCGCACTGTACGGCTGCCGCGGACAACACACACCAGCGAAGCCACTCACCCAGGGCCTTCCGGGCTGGCTGGCCAGCCGCCGGGGACGCCTGAACGCAGGTCTGGGGAGGCCGTCCCAGCGCCGCCGCTCGCAAAGACGCCGCCTTGAATGCCATCGGTCTCCATTCCAGGACCCTCCCTTCAGCGGGGCACCTGGCGCCCCGCGCGGGGGACAGCAGAGCGCGATGCGGCCGAGGAGCAGCCCCAGCCGCCGCGGAACAGCAGGGGCCGGAGCTGCCAGAAGCTAGCGCGATGTACGATTTGCGAGCGCAGTGACCTGACTGCGGGCGCGCGCCGCGCCGTTTCCACACGGCCTGCCCCGCACGATTCCGCCCCCTTCGTCGGGAAATTGACCGTCTGCAAAAACTCAGGCGGCGACTCCAGCCGGGTTGGGGGGAGCGGAGTGCCCGCTCTGCGACCACTGGTGGGACGACGGCCCAAGCTCCGCCACGCGGCTTGCGGAGCTAACAGAGCGCCTCCTGCGAGACGGGGGGCTGGCTCCCTTTCTGGAGGTGCCGGTGTCTGGCTTGCCCGAAACGGGCAGGAGCCCCGAGCGGCGACGAGGACCACGCAAAAAAGTGCGCAGGGGGACCCTCGTACTCCCAGAAGGGCGCGAGCCGTACGCGATTGCCCGATGCCCGCGCCAGCCGACCCGACCTCTGCGTGGGCGGCGCTCGCGCGGGCCAGATGGGCTGACAGGGAGCTGGGAGTGCCCTGTCTGCGACGTCACCCCGCCATGCGAGAGGAGGCCGCCGCAGCGCCCGTGCGGCCAGCCAGGCCAGGTTGAGTGCGTCGCCCGGGCGAGAAGGGACGCTGAAGTGCAATGGAGGTGGCAGGGGAAATAGCTATCAGGGCCGCGCAGCAACAGCACTACCCGAGCCAGAGGCCGCAGAGACCGAAAGTTTGCCAGAGCCAGGAGCAGGCGGTGGGGGCCAGGGGCCAGTTGAGGAAGTCGCCCACCAGCAGTCCAGTATCAGGGTTGCCATCACCGCGGTGCCGATCCAATCGCCCGCAAACTCAAATGTCTACGCGTCGCTTTTGCTCGCGGCAGCTGGCCTTCCGGACCCAGCCGTGCCGGCGCAGCGGGACGCGCACCGTGAACCAACGGCAGTGGCGCTCCACGCTGCACCAGCGCCGACGGAAGAGATCGCCCTGGGCCTCGAACTTATCGGTGCTCGCCCCTCGGAAGTGCGCGCCGTGATAGCCGCGGGGGGCGGCAGCCTCCCCAGCCACGTGAACCTGGCGCGGGTGGTCAGCGCCGTCGCTGCCGCCAATGGCTACAACCAGCCAAAACTGCAGGACCTACTGCAGTCGTTCGGCGGCCTGGTGCTCTCGCGGGGCGTGGACGCGCGCGCAGACGAACTGCGCAGCCCCGCGGCGTGCGCAACTGCCTTGCCGCCCCCGCCCCCGGCGCCCCAAGGGCCAGAACCGGGCGACGGCGCTGGAGGAGGGAGAGGCGCTGGAGATGACAAAGGAGGAAGAGGCGCAAGAGAAGGCAGAGGAGGCGGAGGAGGAGGAGGAGGAGGAGGAGGAGGAGGAGGAGGAGGAGGAGGAGGAGGAGGAGGACCAGGAGGAGAGGAGGAGGAGAGGAGGAGGAGGAGGGAGGAAGGAGGAGGAGAGGAGGGAGGAGGGGGGGGGGGGGGGGAGGGAGGAGGGAGGAGGGGGAGGAGGAGGAGGAGGAGGAGGAGGAGGAGGAGGAGGAGGAGGAGGAGGAGGAGGAGGAGGAGGAGGCAGGCCCGAGCAGCGGCAGCGACGAAGAGGAGGAAGGAGACGCGCCCGCGAACCACAGCGAGGGCAAGTCCAGCACAGAGGAGGACGACCGCGAGGCCGCGCCCGCGCGGGCCCCAGCCCAACGAGAAGGACCAGACGACGAGGCCTGGGCAGCCCCAGAGGGCGTCGACCTGCAAGGGGGGCTGCGCAGATTCGCACCCACGCTGTAACACGTACCGCGCTTCCTCCATGCAGAAACAAGGGCGGCCCTTCACCACAGCCCCCCGGCGGATCAAGCGCGCTCACGAGCAGGGCAACCAAGCTTGGATTCAAGAAGGATGGGGACTCTTCCACCTCGCCTCGAAGCTCCCGCTGTCCAAGCCGAAGAAAGGGCGCAGACGCCGAGGGCCGACAGTGACTCCTGGGACGCGCCCAGCGGTTTCGTGCTTTGTATATCCGAATATGGCTGTAGATGGGCACTTGCATGTTACAAAGCGCCCCAAGACCGCCCCTGAAACGGCCCCACGTGGCAACGGAGCCTTCATAATCCCACCAGCCCGCTCGGCGTAGGCGGTCTAAAGCGGATTCTCTTCCAGCCCCTCCCTATTCCCCTTCGGGGAGGGGTTGACCCCTCCCCCGACCCCCCCCCTTGACCTTGATGTAAGTTGTTACGAGGCGTTGAAGCACCAAAATGGCCCGAGATGGCTCAAGGAGGGCATCAGAGAGCCGAAGATGACCCCCAAGATGGCTCAAGATAGGCCAAGATGGTTCACTATGGCACCCAAGATTCCCTGAGAGGTCCCAAGACCGCTCCAAGGCGGTCCCGAATGGCCACGGAGCCCCCCGCCCAGGAGGCCGCCAAGAAGCCAAAATACTTCAAACACCGAAGGACCAGCAATGATGTCTGCCTTCTCGTCCTGTCGCTTCCTAGGGCCCTTTCGAGGCCTCAAAACAGCTCCGAGATGGCCCAACAGCGCCATGAGAGCCCCAAGACGGACCAAGAGCGCCCAAGAGCGGCCCAGGAGCGTTCCAAGAGGGGCCCAAGAGGCAACGTGTGGCACACCCGACGGGGGGGGCGCAATTAAAGCTCCCCCCCTTTGTGTATCGATCTCATCCAAGATGGCCCAAGAGCGCCCCAATGGCTCCCGTGAGCGCTTCAAGAGGGCCCCCAGAGGCGCCCAGGAGGTCCCAAGAGGAGCCCAAGAGGCCTCCAAGAGGCCCCCAAAAGATCCCCAAGAGGCCCCAAGAGGCTCCTCGAGGCACCCGGGACGCTCCCAACGGCCCCCAGGGCCGCCAAGATGCCCCCAAGGCGCTCCGAGAGGACTCCACAAAGCTTTCAAGAAACATCCGAGGAGACTCTGAGAGGCAACCCGCCTGGGCATTGTTTCTGGATGTGTTGGTGGGGACACTTTTTTTACAGCCGCAGGCGGAAGCGCCAGCGGCGGAAGGTCGCGAACGGGCCGCGGACGCGACTAAATTACCTAACGCGCGCAGGGCCGCGGATCAGGAAAATTGGTGGGGACACTCGAAGCGTCAAGGAATTGCCGACAAACTCGCTGCCGTAGCCGCGCCCTCCCAGTTCGCGCTGACGACGCGGGCAGGGACCGACTGCGCCGCCATGCTGCTGTGGTCAGTTCTGGACCAGCAAGACGACGCAGTGCATGTGAGTATGGATGGAATGTGGGACGTTCGACCACCTGCCGCGGTCTGCTTACTTCCAAGAGCCCCGCGCTCGCCCCGAACTGGCAAGCTTGATGCCCCGAAGATGTGGCACGGGCAAGATCCAACCGACTCGTGGCAAGACGAGGCGGGAACCGTGCACGACGTTCACCAGGGAGAGGGAGTGAAGCAGGGGGACGCGCTGGTCCCCGCCCTCTTCGCGCTCGCACTGCATGGGGCATTGGCGGGAGTTCCCGCGACCTTCGAACGGGGAGCTTCCTGTTCGCCTTCCTTGTCGACGCGCGCATGAAGACCACCCGCGGCAGCCTGCGCAACAGAGGCCCCCCGTCGGGCACGTCGGCCCGACCTCTTGCCTGCAGCTCGCAACGCGCGGCGTGGCCCCGCACCTCCCGCCCAGGCAGGCCTGCGCTGGGCCGAATCGCTAAGTCGGATCGGATCGGAAACGGGTCGCATCGCCAGCGAACCGTCCCGAATCGAATCGAGATCGGATCGCTGCGCCTGGCTCTGGCCGGCCCTGGGTCGGCGAGTCGGGCCGGGCCGAATCGAATCGACTCGGAATCGGCAGTGGCCCTCTCCGCGGGACGCCCGTTATCTTCGCCTCGGGGCCCAAAACGGGCACCACAGGCAAAGGGAAAGGTCGCAGGGAGCGTCGGCGGAGTGGGGGTGGCGGTGGCGGGTGACGCCCTGTGCCTTCGGAGTTAGCCCCCCCCCACGACGGCGAGGCAGGACCACCACAGGTTGCGCCAGGGGGCCATCATGAAAATGACGAGACCCAATCTGAAATTTCACGCGGGCGCCCGCTGCAAACATCTCGCGAAACCCGGACCGTCAAAATCCGGGACGCGCTCGTCGAAAAACTTCGGCAGACCCGAGCTCCGGCTTGCTCGAGCCTTACGCTTCCCCGACAGGTGCTGCACACCGCTGGCGAAGCGGCACGCAGGCGGCACCCCACGACGGCGAGGCAGGACCACCGCAGGTTGCGCCAGGGGGCCCGGGCGGATGGCGTGGCCCTCGTCGGGCGTGGGGCGCGCGGGCGGGCCCCTCCACGGCAGCGCTGCACGCGCACGTCAGGTCTGCGCCTCGAGGTGCGCCTGCGGGGAACGACGGGGGCCCCTCCGCCACCACTGCGGCCACGCCGGAGCACAAGGATTGAGCAGGGACCGACCGTCCCGGCATTCCTGTAGGCCTACCACGACATGTTCCTAGAACCGAAGCGTGTTCGAACAACAAAAACAATGTTCTGAGAAAGCCCGATGTGAGATCGCACAAGACACTCCCAGCCAGAAATGCTCTGAGAACATGTCGTGCAGACCACCAACAGGTTCTCAGAACAGTTCTTCGCTGGGCGTACAGGCAAGCCAGGACGCCTCGCCACTGCTTGCAGGGGGAGGTTCCCCTTGAGCGCGCTGACGCGTGGCGGCCCCGCACCCTCCTCCGACCCACGGGTTGCCGCCATCGCTCCGGCAGCACGCGTGCACGCACCAGGGCAGACACGGGGCACGGCCAGCCCCGACCACAGCACAGGTCGGCGAGCCTGCCTCTTGCGAGGCGGAGACTTCTCCATATCCACCGCCTGGGAACCGACGTCCTGGTGCCCCAGCGGGCGGTGGATACGGATACGTTTCGGCCCCCAAGGGCCCGACGATGCCCCCATGCACCGCCCGCCGCGGCCCCCGAGAACTGATCCTCTGGGCGGTGGTCATGCAGGAGCTCCCGCCTCGGGTCTCTGCCGCCGCACCAGCTCGGAGCCGCGAGGGCCGGAAGCCGCGAGCAAGGGGGGGCCGCAGCAGCGCGCGGTGGCGACGCCTCCGCCCCGCAGCGCGCCCGCAGCGCTGGGGCAGGCTCCCGCCACGACGGCGCGGGCTCCCTGGCGCGAGGGCGCGAGCCCCCCCAGCACGCCGGGCAGGCACGTGCGGCCCCGAGCAGCGGAGGGCACGCTCGAGGATGACGAGCCCACAAACCGAAGACGACAGCGGCATGGGCAAGCGGGCAGGAGGAGGAGGCGAAGACGAGGTGCGGCGGCAGGGACGGAGGGAGGGCAAAGGGGAGAGGAGAGGAGGGGGCGGCGAAGACTCCGTAGCCATTTTGGCTCAAAGTATCGCCGTGTGCGTGTGCGTGTGCGTGTGCGTGTGTGCGTGTGCGCGTGTGCGCGTGTGCGCGTGTGCGCGTGTGCGCGTGTGCGCGTGTGCGCGTGTGCGCGTGTGCGCGTGCGTGCGTGCGTGCGTGCGTGCGTGCGTGCGTGAGAGGGGGAGGAGGAGGAGGAGGAGGAGGAGGAGAGAGGAGGGAGGAGGAGGAGGAGGGAGGAGCAGGAGGAGGAGGAGGGAGGAGGGGAGGAGGAGGGAGGGGAGGAGGGAGGTGTGGGAAGGGGGAGGAGGAGGAGGAGAAGGAGGGGGAGAGGAGAGGGAGGATGATGATGTTTATGATGATGATGATGATGATGATGAGATGAGATGATGATGACATGAGGTGATGATGGTGGGTGATGATGATGATGAATGATGATGATGATGATGATGTGCTCATGATGATGATGATGATGATGAGAATGAATAAGAGGATGAGGAGAAGAGGAGGAGGAGAAGGAGGAGGAGGGGGAGGAGGAGGAGGAGGGCGACGACGACGAAGGGAGGGAGAGAGCTGGCCGACGCGAAGCGCCCCTTTTATCGGCATCGGGCCGAGCGGCGCGCTCTGGCGAACGCGTGGCCGCGTGGGCGGCCGCCGCGCGAGGGCGTGCCAGCGCAGAGGGGGGGGTTCTCTCGCAGCACAGTGGCTTCCCGCAGTCCATTCTCGCTGCAGCATCTCGCAAGAGGAGGCGGGTCAGGAGGAGGAGGCGGAGGAGGAGGGGGCGGAGAATGAGGCGGAGAATGAGGCGGAGGAGAAAGAGGCGGCGGAGGAGGCTGAGGAGGAGGCAGGCAAGGAGGAGGAAGCGGAGGAGGAGGAGGAGGATGACGACGACGCCGAGGAGGGAGGGGGAGAGGATGACGAAGGAGGGGGACAAGTCGCTTGGGGCTCCACACCCCAACGCCGCCAGAGCGCCTCGGGCCGAGGAGGAGGGAGGGGGGCTGGAGTGCCTTGATTAGAGGACCTCGATCCTCCAAATGGCCCCATCGTCCACCGTGTGATGCGCAATCGGCAATGGGGCGTACACTGGACGGGCAGGAGGACGGGCAGGAGGAAAAGCAGGAGGAACATGAAGGAGGAGGCGCAGCAGAAGGAGCAGGAGGAGGCGCAGCAGAAGGGAAAGACGAATGAAGGAAAAGGAGGGAGACGGCAACGACGAGGAACGAATCCCACCAGCCCTTCTAGGCGTAGGTGGTTTAGAGCGATTCCTCTTCCAGCCTCCCTCTTTCCTTTCTGGAAGAGACCACGGCGCTCCCCAAGGAGGCCCCCAAGAGGCCAACATCCGTCCAATGCCTGAGGGAAACCACTGTGTATTGCGTTCTCACCTTTCTTCATTTCCGAAGTTAGGCCTCGAGGTGGCGCCATAACGGCCAACACAGGCCCAACGCATGCCCAACATAGCCTCGAATACGGCCCCAAGAGCGTCCCAAGAGGGCCGCAGGCGGCGACTTTCGGGACCCCAGGAGGGCAACACAAAGTAAGTCCCCCCCCTTTTGATCGGTGGCCTCCAAAGTGGCCTCGAGAGGGGCCCCAGGGCCCGCAAGATGGCCTCAAGAAAGCCTCATGAAGGCTCGAAGAGGGCCCCGAAAGCTTTCATCATGGCACCAACAGGGCCCCAGGCTAGCCCAAGAAAGCTGCCAAAAAACTCCCAGATCGAAAGGTCCGCGAAGGCATGCTGGTTGACTCCTGGTCATGCTCTGGCTGATCGATCTTCGGTTTGACGGATCCCGCCCCTCTTTGTTCCACTGCGTGCTCCCACACTTCCCTGATCGGTGCAACTCGCATGGGCATCGGTGCTGGATGGGCTGGTGGGGATACTTTTTCGGTCGCGCCCGCGAGCGAAGGCGCAGGCGGAGTCAGAAGCTGTCCGGGGCGCGGAAACAGGCCTAATTAGCTACTGGGCGCACCGCAGGCCGGCCGGGCCAGCTCACCAAGCAGCTGCTGTGCCGCGCGGCGAGGCTGACAGGCTGAGAGCACCCTGGGAAGCTCGGGCAACGTGCAATCTAGCAAAATGCCAGAAAATCCGGTGTATGCCATGCGGCGTGAACCATTCAGAGAGCGCGAAGACGTACGCGAAGATGCCTACGCGCCTCACGCGCCTGCTGGTGGGGACACGCAAAGCGTCAAGAATTGGACCCAGAAATGTGGCCCGCGCTGGGGCGCAAGCGCAAACCTGAGCGATTGGGGCAAAGCACCGACCCTGAAATGCGGCCAACGCTGCGACGCGAGTACCCTTGTAAAGAACAGAGAACAGCCCGATCGCAGGACAGGGTTTGAGACCCTGTGCGCAAAGATGCGCCAGAGAGGCGGCCCCCCTCACTGGACAATATCGGGGGAAAGAGGCAAGTAGCACTGGTACTGAGTAAGTGTCGACGGAGCCAGCAGGGGGAGCGACAAAAGGAGGGAAAAGGAGGACAGGCAAGAGCGGGGGGAGGGGAGGAAGGCGATGAGGGAGGGGGCCGAAGAGAAGGATCAGAGGAAACTGACGATGCTGCAATACACCCTCCCATTCCAAGCTAGCCCCTCACATATCTGCACATTTTGTCGCATTCACTGCGTATGCGAGACGGGCGCCCATGGGACTTCCATACAGGCGAGAGCCCGCGTTGGGAAGAATATGTCCTAAATCCCCCTAGCCAAAACAATGCACAACAGTAGTATCAATCATCATACAGTTCGAGGGTAAGGTCAGCGAGAGCGTCGTTTTCAAAGAAACAGCTTCCCGCTGGGGTACACGTTGCGCACTGCCCCGTCTCGAACTCAAAAAACAGACGAAATCCGAAGCAAGAACCCGTCATGGAAAAGAACTGCGATCCGTGCAAGTGTTGCGCTGCTGCAAATCCATGACCGTCAGATTCGATTAAAGCTCCAGTGGCACCCGAGTGTTGAAGAAGGACCGCAGTTATGTGCAGAACGTACGAATGCGCAAGACGAAGCAATAAGGCGAAAGCCCCATTCTGAAACTGCGAGTGACCCAACCATATGCACTTGTGAGTACGTAGCTCACTTGTGAGCATCGTTCTCGGTGGAGCCCCCTATGGGGCCAAGAAACGTGCGAGGGGCGTGCCGAAATCGGCACGGGAGACTCATGTGAACACCGGCATTGGACCCTTCGGTGGAGCTCGCTATGGGGACGCGCGTGAAGCACGTACCGACATGGGGTGGGGGGGGACGCATGCGAACTGCGCCTCTAGGGCCGTCGATGGGGCTTCATATGGGGCCACGAAGCGCGCTAGGGGTGTGCCGAAATGCGCGGCAGGGGCGGGGCGCATGCGAACACCGCCACCGGGGCATTCGGTGGAGCTCCCTGCGGGACCACGAGACGCGCGAAGGGTAAGCCGAAATGGGCGCGGGGATTGCATGCGAGAGCCGCCCCGCCCCCCTGGCAGGACTCGAGACCACGGTTGGCTCGATCTACTGTCCTGAGCTGATTTCGCCGATTGGTCGGGATCTCTGCGACCCAGCGCGCGCGTCGAAGCTCCCCCATGGAACGCACGGCGTCGGCATTACAGTGCCCAACACATCTTCGGCAACAGTAGGCCGAATTCACACCAAAGAGCATCGCGCCCAAGAGCCCCCCAAACTCAGCGACGGCGCCCGCGCCCCCGGCATTTGAAGCGTCGGCGGCGTCAGTGCGCTGGGGCAGGCCCTCAACCTCGGGCCCCACGTGAGCCCCCGCGGGCTCTCCTCGGGGCTCCTGAGCAACAGCGCCTCGGCGGCGCGAAGTTGTCCATGTCCGGCTCCGACGTTTTGGGCATGTTGGCGCAGTTGAGGCAGTAGTCGGGGAGGCGGGCGCGGTCGCGCCCTTCGTGGTGGAAAGCCGAGAATCCATGCGCGATGGCGTTGGCGGCGTTCGTCGGGAACTCGACGATCCTGAACAGAGGGCGGGCGTTCTGACCTGCTGACCTCAGCCCGTGGAACACCTCCTTACCGAGAAGCCGCAGGTGGAAGCAGTCGCAACCTCGTGCTAAGAAGACTATCTGCTCCTACCCGCGCGCAGCACATGGGCGCACCCGGCCTCCGGCCAGCCCAGCGCGCCTGGAGCGCCCCGAGACGCCGCGCACACTCCATGCCATTGACAGAGTGCCGCAAAGCCCGGTGCCCAGTCGGAGGAAAGAAACCAGGCCCCACAGCGCGGCAGTGCCTGGTCAGCCTCTCACGCTGCCACCCCCGACGGACTTCCATCAAGGAAACATTGAAATCCTCGGGGCGCGCGCGCTGGAGGGCGTAGAAATTACCGAGAATGTCCTGGGCAACATTGCTTGCGACGAGGCCCCGCGCGACCCTCCGAAATGAAAACCAAACGGGCAACGGCCCAAAACGGCTCATCCCAAAACTTCCCCTCAGACTTTCCCGGGTGCGACGAAGCCGACTAGGTTGGATCCTGGGGCCCCGAATCAATTAACCAAGTTTCAAATATGCTGTGGCACCTGTTGAGCACCTGCCTGGGGCCCCATTCAGCCCCGCCGCGAACAGCGGCAACTCTCGCAGCGCAGTGTCGGAGACGCCGGCAACGGCGGCACCGTGGCCGATAGATGGCAGCGCTCCTGTCCTCCACATAGACGCGGCTCGCCTGCCGACTGCGCCTCTCAGCACATTGAAACATTGCCCCCTCGCATGCGACTGTTCGAAGCGCTTCTTCTCCTTGCCCCGTAAATTCTGGAACCTGAAAGATCGAACCCAATCATATCGCGCGAGCCTCGCAAGGGATCTCAAGGGGGCCCGCGAGCTTCTGGAGGCGCCCCCGATCCTTGCGAGATCCAGGAATGCCACCGGCTTCGAGGCCTTGAGGATCTGCCGAGCCCCTTAGAGTCCAAGGCGAGCGCCCGAGACGCAATGGCCAGACACTTGAGGTTCTTGGAGTCTTTGGTGACGCACTGGAACACGATGTCGTCCATGAGCGCGCGGCGGATGACAGCAGGGGGCACGCCGTTGGCCCTCGCCACCGCTCTGCATGTCAACAAGTATAGCAAGAACGGGGAGCGCGTGCTGCCCACGAGGAACTGGGTGGAAGGACGGACACGACGCTCTCTGTGACATCCCCGAAACACGCACTCTTCTAGGTCGCTGGTAGCGTGAAACCTGCATCCAACAATCTGCAACGAAACTCCTGGGCCTGTCTTTCAGGCAACAGAGCACGTGGGCCCACCATCTCATAACATTTGTCCATGTCCAAGAGCATGGCGCACGCGCGCGTCGAATCCGACGACGTCTGACCAGCCCGAGCCCCCCACATCTCATTACACTGGTACGCCTTCTGCCACTTGGCACTGACGGGTAGCCGGAGCTTGCCCCACACTCTGATGAGCGCGCCGCTAAGATCAATAACCCTGGCGTCGCCGTCTGGCCTGGGCAGCTGCACCAGCCCACTATGAGTCTGTCCTGTGGCCACGCCAGCCACTCTTCAAACGGCGCGAACATGTCTGCTTTCGCCTGCGCGGCCTGGTCCGAGAGCGCGTCTAGGCAGCGCGGAAGCAACCTGGCCTGGCCCGCGGCGGCGCGGACTACGAAGCCCCTCGCCGCAGCTCTAACCCGCTTGGCCTCACCGCGCGGCAGAGCTGGCCACGCCTCCGCGGCTGGCGGCAACCCTGGCGCCTCAAAAGCATGGTGCATCCAGACCGTCGCCCAGCTCGCCAACGTCTGGTCGGCGAGTTGGTGCGGCTGCGACTCCTGGCCATGTTTCAGGATCCCAGCCCGGGCTCGGAATTTGGACGTCGCGCGCGCCCTGCTGGCCCCATCCGAGAAAGACTCGCGGGCAAACTCGTGCCACTGCGCGTCGGCCTCGTTGCGGGCCGTCGCAATGCGCTTGCCCGCTTGCCCCGCAATCGCCGCCGCCGCACTCTCGACTGCCGGGTCGGCGAGCTCCGCGGCGCCTGCCAAGGAGAACTCGCTGAAACAATTGCCGATCGCCGCCGACCCATTTGTCTCCGCGGCGATCTTCTGGTCGCAGCTCCCGACCTCGTCGAAGGCCCGGAACACCTTCGCGAACTGCAGCGCGGTGAGGGCACACACAACGCAGCACCTCTGGAGCCCGTCGTAAAACCTGGCCAGCCCCCCTTTCTTTCTGACGCAAGATGCAGGGCCCATCACCGAGCTGTCGCCCAGCGCGCCACCTGCGCGCCTCGATGCCTCCGACGCCCCGGCGGTTCCCAGGTCATCTGCTGCCACTTCAACTTGGGCCCCCTGGACTTGCCGACGCGCCGCTTCGCCTGCGCGTCCACCTTGTCGCGGCGCCCCGCAAGCTCGAAGCCCGCGCCGCCGGGCACTGCGCCCCAAACTGTCTCCAAAACCCTCCGCGAGGCAACCTCGTCGAGAAGAGGGCGGATCTTTTGCCCGGAGAATGGGGGCCTAGCGCCTAGCGCAACCGATCGGCAAGGGCGGCCGGCAACGTCCTCGGCTCGTCGGCCACTCGGCGCCACATCGGGCTGTCGCGCCGTCGCGGCAGACAAAGCCGAACACGGAAATGCGACGGCGGGATCGACGCCCGGGCGTTGAGCACCTCCACCTTCCGGCCGAGTCGCGGGCCTCGAGACGGGGCTGCGGGCCGCGCCCGAGTGGCCCACATCCGCGATGCATGTGTGCTCCTCCGGAATGCGCGGTGCCTCCTGCAGCTTGGTCGGCCAGTCCCTGACGTTGACTGCGTCGAACTCGGCGTCGCAATCACCTCCGATGGCCAAGTCCAGCCCTACGGCCCGCCAGACTGCATGCATCTGCGCGGGGGGGCCAGACGATGGACGCGTTCCCCCTCGCCATGCCGACGCAGGCGAACGCGTGGGCGCCGCGGGCGCAGCCGCGCCCTGCCCTGCCAGGATAGACGATATGCCCCCCATCATCGCGCGGACTCGTGATCGCGATGCACCCGCGCGCACGAACTGCCACCCCGCTCGAACTGGCAGTCGCGGCGGCGCCCGCCTCAATAGCTGGCGGGGGTCCGCGGCCCATGCCACCCAACATCGCCAGCGCGATTCTAGAACTCACCGAGCCTTCCCTCTGCGACGCGGGTCTCCTGGGCCGTCGACGCCACGCGCTTGTGCCCGCCAAGGTAGTCGAACAGCGGCCCATGCCCCCCCTCGTTGACCGTCGCGACGGCCCCAGCCTTGGCTGACCTCTCGCCGCAGCTAGGAGGCGAGCGCGACCCCTTCGTAGCAGCGCGATCTCTGCCCGGACGCGGCAAATACCCTCTGGCCGAGCCACCGGCGCGAGTGAACTCCAAAGCTCTTTTCGCGGTCGCCACGGCCGAGACAGCCGCTCTCGCGCGACATTCGCTGGAGCAGCTCTGAAATGGCTAGGAAGCCTTCTCGGGGCAGCGCCTGGTCGACGCACTGATCACACTTGAAAATGCGCACCATCCTAGGAAATCCACTCCCCAGGCCGCGGGCGCAGGCGATAACCTAGCTGACGCCGCGGCGTACTCTGCGAAGTACTCGAACCTGCTCCCCCTGACTTCCCGGGACTCTAATCAACACCTGGCGGCGCGCTGGCCTACGGCATGCCGGCGTCGGGCCCAAGGCCCCGGTCGGGCCCGGAGGGCTGCCTCCCCAAGTCTGTCGGCCCCCCAGTGCTGCACGCTATGACGCACGCTGCCCGATCCACTGACAAGCGCACTGGGACCCCGACAAGCAAGTGCTGGCACGTTAGTCCCCATTACGCCGACTTCTGGCACAGGTCCCCTATCGGAGCTCGAGGACTGTCTCTTCAGCTCCATTGGTCTTCCTATGCTACACATACCATGGGGCGCATTGCCCCCCTGCGCTGGGGGGCACCAGTGCAATCCGAATTCCCCTCGCATTAGCAAGAACAATGCGAAGAACCCACAATGCTGGCAGGCGCTTCACTGAGTGCGGGCTTTTTGCTGCCCATCTTCGGGCAAGTCTCCTGCGTTCGTCTGAACTTCTCGCGGAGCTGCTCGGCTCCGTCGGAAACTTGGGTCGGAGCGCCCATGGCATCGAACGACGCCCTGTGCATCGGATCCTCCTTGATATCCATCTCCTCGGCGTCCTCAGCGGCGTCGCCACCCGCGGCGGGCTCGGGCTCGCGTCCAGGGGCAGGCTGGGATTCGGCGTGCTCGCGCAGCTTGTGCAGCGTGCTCGCCATGACCTTGAGCTCGGCTGGCAGCTCGCCACGGAGGCCCAGTCCCCCTGCCACTTGGCCCAGCTGCTCCACCGACACAGACAAACCTGGCAGAACCTGGGCCTGAGTGGGAGGCACACTCTGGGTAGGCGGCTGGGCCTTTGACGTGGCCGCTCGAGTGTCCTTCTTGAGCCGCAGCACCTCGGCTTTGGCATCGCCCAGGTTCGCGTCCAGCTGCGGTGTTTGGCCAACTGTTCGACGTCCCCACTGAAACCGCCAGTTGCCAGTTGCTTGATCGGCCCATGGAAGAACTTGATCGCGCCCGCTTCGGGCAGCTCTCGTCGTCGCCAGCTACCCAAGGATGCTCGGAACCGCCACCGCCAGCACCGCCAGGCGCGCGAGGAGGCTGGGTCCGCAGTTGCTTGAGCTGCTTCCCGAGCTCCGCGCGCCGCTCATCGAGCAACATCCGCTTGTTCGAGGTGCTCGGAGTGGGCGGTTTTTCATTGAAGCACACGAACTTCTGCAACCGGCACTGCTTGCAGTAGAGGAGCACAGCTGTGTTGAACCAAGGCAAAGTTGTCTTCTCGTGGACGCAGAAGCGACATGTCCAAGCATCGCTGTCATTCTGCCGACGCCGCGCAGAGGCAGAAACGGTCCTTCAAAACGAGGACCCAGACAAGATGGTTGGGCACACGTCATAATGTCAAACAAAGAACACACACAAACAAACAAGTAGCCGGGTGAAGGACCCAACCATATGCGGTTGTGATGGAATCTGTTGTCAGATACGTTTTCGCTTGCGCTCCCAATGAGGCCTCGAAGCGTGTGAAGGGTGTACCAACCTGGGGCAAATGGCACGCATGTGAACCCTCCCGATGCGGCCTTCGGTGGAGCTCCCGAAGGCGACGCGAAGCGTGCGACGGATATGCCGGAATGGGGCGAGGGGGCGCTTGTGGACCCTGCTACTGGGCCTTCCGTTGAGCCCTCCATGTGGCCACCAAACGTGTGAGGGTGTACCGAAATCGGGCGGGGGGGGCATGTGGACTGCCACTGGGGTCTTTGGCGGAGCTCCGTGTGTGGGGGCAGAAACATGTGAGGGCTGTACGGACATGTGGCGGGGGGGACGCACATGGACCCTGCCACTGGGGCCTTCGGTGGAGCTCCCTATGAGGGCACGAAACGCGTGATGGGTGTGCCGACACGGGACTCAGTAGGGCGTTCGCTGGAGCTCCCAATGGCGGTCTCGAAGCGTGTGAGGGGTGTGCCGAAATGGGGCGGGGGACGCATGTGGACTGTGCCACTGGGGTCTTCGGTGGAGCTCCCTATGGGGCCACGAAACGTGTGACGGGTGTACCGAAATGGGGAGGGGGACGCATGTGGACTGCGCCACTGGGGTCTTCGGTGGAGCTCCCTATGAGGGCACGAAACGCGTGATGGGTGTGTCAAAATAGACTGGGGGGACGCATGTGGACTGTGCCGCCGGGGCCTTCGGTGGAGCTCCCTATGGGGCCACGAAGCGTGTGAGGGGTGTGCCGAAATGGGGCGGGGGACGCATGTGGACTGTGCCACTGGGGTCTTCGGTGGAGCTCCCAATGGGGCCACGAAACGTGTGAGGGGTGTGCCGAAATGGGGCGGGGGACGCATGTGGACTGCGCCCTTGGGGCATTCGGAGGAGCTCCCTATCGGGCCACGAAACGTGCGAGGGGCGTCCCGACATGGGGCGGGGGGATGGGGCCTTTGGTGGAGCTCCATGTGGGGGTACGAAACGTGTAAGAGCTGTACGGACAGCGGGCGGGGGGGCGCATGTGGACTGTGCCAGTGGGGCCTTCGGTGGAGCTCCCCATGCGACCACGAAGCGTGTGAGGGGTGTGCCGAAGTGGGGTTCAACGGTTGTGCAGAAGGCAGAGGCAGGGATGGAAGGAGGAGGGGGAGGTGGGGAGGCCGCGGGGCACTGTCTCTTCAAAGTTCAAAGAGATGGCCTAACACCACAAGATGGTTGGGAAAACAAAACAAAATTGCCCACGTAAATGTTGCAAACCTTTGAAACGACTGTGCGCGGCGTAAAAGACAAGACAACATATCTCAAACCCCACACCCTGCATCCGTGTAGCGTGTTGGAATATTCAGGCTTCAGGGCCAGAAGAGCGTGAGAGATCTCAAACGAGGATGGAGGGGAAGAGGAAATGGAGGGGTTTGTGGAGGAGGGAGAGGATGAGAAAGAGAAGGTGGTTGGGCGGCTGGGGCAAGATCATGGAGCATGGAGAAGGGAACGCCAGGGGAGGACCGCCCGGGGGCAAGTAGGAGGAAGAGGGTCCTCTAACATCAACGAACGGCTGCCTGATCAGGACGATGGAAGCAGGGTGAGGGGAAAGAAGGAGGAGGAGGAGGAAGAAGGGAGGGGAAGGGAGGAGCAGGAGGAGGAAGAGGAGCAGGAGGAGGGAGTCAGGGGGATAGAGAGAGAGAGAGAGAGAAAAAAAAAAAAAAAAAAAAAAAAAAAAAGGAGGACGAAGAGAAGGAGGAGGAGGAGGAGGAGAGGAAAGAAGTACGGAGAAGAGAGACTGGGGGGGGAGAAAGGCAACGAAGGACGGGGAACCTGGGGGGGGAGATGGAGCAAGAGGAGAAAGTATCAGAAGAACAAAAACAGCATACATTTAAACTGTTGCCGGTCCGCGCGGATTTCTTGGATCTGCGCTGGATCCCCCCCTGCATGGCGCGCGGAGCGCGCCAAGGGCGGCGCCGCCAGGGGGGCCCAAGCCCAAGCGCCGATCCAAGAAATCCGCGCGGAACGTCGAAAACTTCTCTTTCGATTGGGGGGGAAACGAGCATGAGGAGACAATGAAACGAAGATACGGCAGAGAAAGAAGACGGCCGGAGAATGTCCAGGACATGGGGAAATCTGGACCTCTCCCGGGGTGCGTTCCGACCAGAATTTCACGGCGAATCCAGCGGTGGCGACTAAGGCTTCCGAGGAGGGCCTAAAAGGGGAAGACGAGGAAAGGGTAGAGGTATGGGTACAGTAGAGGCCCGACCACAAGAAACCTTCCACAAGAAACCCAACCCTGAGACCCCAGGACGCCTATTGGTTTTTGGTGTGGGAGCGCCACGCTTTCCGCAGCAAAACCATCGAAAGCCAAGAAACCCAGGGCACCCTGGAGGCGAGCAGGGTGTTTCTTGGCAGGGGTCTCCACTGTACCTTCTCCTCCTCTGAAAGACAGCGGGAGGAGGTCCAGGACAGAGAAGGCGGAAGAACGGGCCGCGGGCACCCCGCGGCGCGCGCCAGCCCTCGGCCCTGGCTTGGACGTACTGCGTGCCCTGCCGCTCGCGCACGCCGATCTGGCCCGCGGTGCCGCGAGACGAGGTGTGGTTTCTAAGAACGGGGAGAGGAACGGAGGCGAAGAGGAGGAAGAGGTGGAGGAGGAGGAGGAGGAGGAGGAGGAAGAGGAAGAGAAGGACGAGGAGGAGGGGGGGAGGACGTAAGACGAAGCCACGACGAGGAAAAATTGGCGGGTGAAGGTGAGTCGAGAATCTCTGAGATCTGGCGGCTCTGGAGGATGTCTCGGGCGCCGCGGCCTTCTCAGAGCCCCCTCTGAGGATGGAGGATGGGGGCGAGGAGGACGGGGAGGCGAGGAGGAGGAGGAGGAGGAGGAGGAGGACAATTAGGGAAGGCTGAAGGCGGAGGACGATGAGGAGGAGGAGGAGGAGGAGGAGGCAGACCGAGACGCCCCCTGAAAGGCCTGGGGGCCGAGCAGGTGTTCCAGTTCATCAGCTAGTAAGCGGCCGCCGGCAGCCCCCATGGACAGCGACGGCGAGCTCGGGGCTCCACCGAGGCCGAGCTCAGACGAACATGAAGAGGAGCACGCCGAACACGTACAGGCGGACTCGATTGGACAGGACACGCGACAGGACAGAAGACCCTTCCGAGGGCCACATTGCAAGAGGAATGCAGGAGGCACGGGTCGCGGGACACAGGACACAAAGGTACCCTTGATTTGCAAGGGTCGACCCACTAATCCGGGCCGACTGTACACCATGTGCGGAGAGGGGGGGAAAGGGCGGCGGCCACCCCGCTGCAGCGGCTAGACCCTAGGCATAATCGCCGCCCCCCCCCCGCTGCCTTCCCCCCCCCCGCTCCGGTGCCGGCAGGCGCCTGCAGGTTCGCGATGAGCCACCGGAGCTTCTCGAGCGAAAACCTCAGGAGGGCCTCGGCGTCTGAGTCCATGGCGAAAGCCTCAGGAGGGCCTCGGCGTCTGAGTCCATGGCACCAGGGGGCCTGAGGTACGCAGAGAGCAGCTCCGCGCGTTCCTCGGCCTCCCCGCGAACCACCGCGAGCGCCGCACCAGCGGCAGCAGCAGCTGGTACCACCTCCGACGCCACTGTCACCTCTGCGGCAGCAGCCGCCCCGCCAGCTCCACGATCCAGCTCCACGGGCTGACGCCGCCGACGCCGCCGCGTACGGCGCGTCAGGGCGTCCGCCCACTCGTCGGACTACGCCGACGCCGTGCGGCACGCGCCGCAGGGTCGGCTTCCCCGCGCCATCGCGGTCGGGACGAGCACCAGAAACCTTGCGCCCAGCAGCGCCGCCCGCCGCGGGCGGCCTCGAGCCACCTCCGCAGGCGAAGATCGCCGCAGAGCTGGCGGCGCGGCGCACCGTGGCGCCTTCGCCATCGCCGCGGACCGCCGCCTCAACGAGGAGGGCGACATCTGCCAGCGCGCAAGCAGCTCTAGGCCGCGCCATGCCGCCGGGCCGAGGGCGCGCCACGGGCGAGGGGCGACGGGCGGCCGTGCGAACGCTTGAGCCTTGAGCCAATATGGCTTGAGCCAGAATGGCTTGAGATGATGATGAGGAGGAGGAGGAGGAGGAGGAGGAGGAGGAGGAGGAGGAGAGGGGGAGAAAGACAGCAGCCCCAGCAGCGCTGCGAGCAACCCTCACGGCCTCTCCAGATGCCGTCGATGACGCTCCCCCAGGGATGCTCCAGACGGCCCAGGAGCACCCGAATTGACGGCCAAAGAGGGACCCAAAGCAGCCAACATAAACCAACGACAGGGCCTTTTTAGGAGCCCCGAAAACAAGGATTCCCCCACAGCCGAGCGACTTTGACATGCAGCATCGGCCACATTTACCCTGCGATTCCACAAGAGCAGGAGACGGCAGTGACTCGCCGCCGGCGTCTTCGATTAAATATGAACGTGAGAGTGAGGGCTGGGGATGGATGGAAAAACGAGGCGTCATACAGATATCCACACAGTGGCTACTAACGTCTCTTACTTCACTGAAGAAGTCGCGACATGTCATGAACCAAATGGGAATGTGGTGGCACACGCGCAAATACATTGCGGAAACAATCGTAGACTCGTCACCTCCAAATTGAGGGTATATTTGTGGGAGGCAGGGCAAATGAATGGGGGGGGGAGGACAGGGCAAGGACGGGCAGGAATGATGAGGATGAGGAAGAGAGAACAAACTCACCACTCACTCAAGTCGCACGCCACAGGCACGTGGACGCTGACAGTATTGCATAAAGATGTGCTTCCACAGGCGCTGACCATCCACAAGGTCAGAACTCGAATGTGAAAGGGAAGGGGCCATTCAACAGTTGGAAACGCAAATTTGTACAGTCCCAACCGTCCCACCGCTCGCAAGCTCGACGACTACCAGCTGAGCCGCATCACCGTCTCGCACCTCCGCTGGAGGGACCTGGAACAGCTGTGTGCTGTGGTGCCGGTCGTCGTGGCCCTTGTCGCCCTGAGGGAGGAGCAGAAGCACGCGGACAAAAGGGAGGAGGGAAGCGTCCCCGTCTCGTCCCGGCCCGCTGCACCCCCCTACCCCCTGCTCGTTCGGAGACTTCACTCACCCAGCACTTCATCCCAAGGCTGAACCTAAACGGTGGTTTTCGTTTTCGTTTTGTTTTCGTTCTCCCTCGCTTTTGTCTCGAATCCGCCTTTGCCGCAAAACGAAGTCGAAACGAAAACGGCCCACGAAATCACCAAAAACACAGTTCAGGTCCAGCCCTGCTTCATCCCGCACTGCTTCGTCCCGTCCCGCTCCGTTCCGCCCCGCGTGCCGTCCCAGCCCGCTCCGTCCTGGCCCGCTTCGTGGCGGCCCGCTTCGGCCCTCGCGCGTCGTCCGCGTCCCGTTTCCGGTGGTGGCTCTGGTTGAGGCGGTGCTGGGGTCATCATGGTAATCGTGCTGGCCCTGGTTGCGTTTATGGCGTCGTGCTGCTGAGGGTAAATCGTCGACGGGACCGTCGACGCCGTGTTCTATCGTCCTCGTCGTCTTCGTTGCCTACCCCTCCCTGGTAATCGTGCTGGCCCTGGTTGCGTTCATGGCGTCGTTCTGCGGGGGGTAATCGACGACGGAACCGTCGACCGTCGTGCTCTGTCGTCCTCGTCGTCTTCGTTGCCTGCCCCTCCCCGTCCAACCCCTGGGGCAGGAGAGGCCTGGGACACCAAAAAGGAGGCCCAAAAACTACGACCAGGCACGGGCGAAATGAACCCCAGCAGTGAACCGTTGTTGTTGCTGTTGTTGTTGCTGCTGCTGCTGCTGTTGCTGCTGTTGTTGTTGCTGTTGCTGTTGCTGTTGTTGGTGTTGTTGTAGTTGGTGTAAGTGTAAGTGTAAGTGTAAGTGTAAGTGTAGTTGGTGTTGTTGTTGTTGTTGTTGCTGTTGTTGTTGTTGCTGGTGTTGTTGTTGATGTTGTTGTTGTTGTTGTTGCTGGTGTTGGTGTTGTTGCTGTCGTTTTTGTTGCTGCTGCTGCTGTTGTTGTTCCTGCTGTTGTTGTGATGCGGGCGATAGAACAAGCCGATCTCATGAGTAGGGCTGGGCACTAACACTCTCGCAACACACGAGCTGAGTGACCACCAATGAACCGTTGCCCGCCCAAAAAATGTGGGCAGCGTGGGGCCGCGGGTCAGGGCTCGGATTCCGCCAGTGACTCTGGCTGCGTCGGCGGCGTCACTCTGCCCATCGTGATCGACGTGGGCACTGTCGTCGTCGTCGTCGACCGATGGGGCCCGCCCGCCCGACAGTCAGGGCCCGCCCGCTCGCTCGGGCGGCCGCCCGCGTGCTCGCGCGCCGTGGCCCGCCCGCCCGCCCGTCGGGGCCTGCCCGCCCGCGCACGCCGCAGTGGCCGTCCCAGAAACCTCGCTCCTCGCTCCTCGCTCCTCGCTCCTCCTCCTCCTCCTCCTCCTCCTCCTCCTCCTCCTCCTCATCATCATCATCCCCTTCTCCAAATATCCATCCCCGTCCTCCTTGAGGATGGCGATCCTTTCGCCGCTGGAAGTCTGCGTCCTCCTCTTCCACCCTTCGGGCCTGAGGCCCTGGAACTCTTCAAAGCTCAACCCGAGATTCTTAATGAGCGTCGGGGGGGCGTCAACCCCGCCGACAGCCCCACATCGACCCCCGTCGCGGGCAGCCACCGCGCGCCGAAGGCGCTCCGACCCACGTCGCACCGCGACGACGAGGCGAGGTTGACCCCCGTCGGGGGGGATGCCCCCCCACGCTTATTAGGAAACCCTAAGAAGAAGCCCAGAGTAGCTCACTTGGCTCAAGGCTGCTTCTCTGCTAACGGCAACAAGCATTAGTTAAGGCTGCTCGCTCCAATCTGGCAGGAAGCCCATGGGGACAGCGCTTCGTGGCCCCACAAGAAGCTCCACCGAAGGCCCCAGTGGCTGCATTCGCATGCGGTTCCCCCACCCGGCACAGCGATTCGTGGCTCCAAGGGAGCTCCACCGAAGGCCCCCGTGGCTGAGCTCGCATGCGGTATCTACGGCATTTCGTGGCCCCAGAAGGAGCTCAAGGAGCTCCACCAACGGCCCCCGTGGCTGAGCTCGCATACGTCTCCCTGGCCAAGTACCGCATTTTGTGGCCCCATAGGGGCTCCACCGAAGGCCCCATCGACAGCGTGTCGTGGCTCAATAAGGAGCTCCTCCGAAGCCCCCACTGGCGGGTTTCGCACGCGCCTCCCCCATTCAGTATAGCGTTTTGTAGCCCCACTGGCCGAGCTCGCATGCGGTTCCCCCACCAAGTACAACGCTTCGTGGCGCCACGGGGAGCTCCACCGAAGGCTTCAGTGACAAAGTTCGCATGCGTCTCCCCCACCCAGTACAGCGTTTCGTGGCCCATACCATGGGGAACTCCACCGAAGACGATACCCACAACTGCAGTGCTCACAACTGCATGTTGCTGGGTCCTTCGCCAAACTATTTTCTGTGGTTTCAATGTTGTCCCAATAGTCGTGTTTTCCCAACAATCCTGTGGTGTTGGGTCCTCGGTTTGAAGAGACAGCGCCCCGCGTGTCCCACCTCCTCTCCTCCTCCTCCCCCTCCCCCTCCCCCTCCTCCTCCTCCTCCTCCTCCTCCTCCTCCTCCTCCTCCTCCTCCTCCTCCTCCTATCCCTCCTCTCCTCCTCCTCCTCCTCCTCCT
>CAUYUJ010019702.1:47500-52898 GCA_963575745.1 Prorocentrum cordatum
CTGAGAAGCTCTCAGGAGGCCCCCAGAGGTCCCTAAGAAGACCCCCGAGAAGCCTCAAGAAGCCCCCAAGAGACCAGGAAGCCCCAGGAGGCCCCCACGAGGCTTCCAAGCGGCCCCCAAGAGCTTCCCAAGAGGCCCCCAAACTACCCCCAAGAGGGCCCCGAGAGCGCTCGTCGTTGTCGTCGTCGCCATTCAGGGTCGGCGGCACCGGCCGTAAGGCCTTCGCAACACAAGCCATCACGACAAAATGCGCACTGCCGACGACCACGGGCCTGCCCGACCAGAAGGGGCGCTACTTTCGACGCGCAGCGTGGTATTGACGGCCTCAACGAGCTCGCCCTCAGAAAGCTCTTTGAATGGACCATCACCATCCTCGACGACCATGCGCATCACCGCTGGATCCCCTCCGAGCGCCTCCGCGTGCACGATGAAATAGAGAATAGCCACGCTGGCGTGAGAATCCTCCATCGGAAACATACCGTTCGTGAGTGGAGCGTACGGGCTGGCAATGGAGCGAGGCGAGCTCGCTCAAACGTGTACAGCACAGAAGGGAGGGTCTGCCTGAAAAGCTTAAGCTGGAGTCCTTACTAAGGAAGCGCGACTAAGGGCTCGTAAGGGCCCACGAGCCATGATTCGTTATGAAGGATTGCTGGCCCCACATGGTTATGTACCCTCCCCCGCCTCCTCCTCCTCCAACTCCTCCTCCTCCCCTCCTTTATCATCATCATCATCATCATCATCATCATCATCATCAGCAGCAGCAGCAGCAGCAGCATCATCATCATCATCATCATCATAATCAGCATCATCATCACCATCATCATCATCAGCATCATCAACATCAACATCATCAGCATCATCATCATTATCAGCATCAGTATCATCATCAGCATCATCATCATTAATTACCAGCAGCATCAGTATCATCATCATCAACAGCATCACCATCGCCATCATGATCATGAACCTCATCATCATCAACATCATCAACATCATCATCAGCATCACCATCATCATCAGCATCATCATCATCAACATCATCATCCCCCGTCATCTTCTGAATCACGTCACTTTTCTCACCAACCTTCTCCGCGTCAACAGTGTCTTGCCTGCTTCAAGCAACGACACAAGCTGCCTGCTTAAACTTCGTCTTCATCGCTCGACGGATCCGTGTGTCCGTAGAACTGCACCGGCTTGCCTGCCCTTGCATCCCACTCCACAAGTCCACCTCGTCGCGGCAAGCGAGTGTTCTACCTGTGTTCCCGTCCAAACAAGTCCCGAGGATCCGCTGACAACCTCTGCAACAGAAAGAGGAACAACAGAAGGAACGGGGGGGAGGGACGAGGGAACAGCGAGAGAGGGGAAGGAATGCGGGAGGAGCGAAGAACAGAGAGGGAGAAAATCAAGGAGAACGCAGAAAGGGAGGATCTGTCATTAGAAACGGGTTTGCCCCCGAAACAAAAACGAGCTTCTCGTCCAGTGCTGTTTTTTCGCCTGAGGCCCGCAAGGCGGCCCGAGAGGCAGAAAACCCAGAGAAAACGCTATAGAAAGCGTGAGGAGCCCTGTCCCCTCGGGATGCTTTTCCCTCCACGGCGAGGACGGACGCCGGCAGTGGAGAGGCCCCAGGGGGAGGGGATCAAGCCACCCAGCGCTCCTCAGACCATGGCGTGCTCGGCCGCAAGGCCAGACGACTCCTACAGTGGAGGCCAATCCACGAGAAACCTGCCACAAGAAGCCCAACCCTGAGACCCCGGGACGTCCATGAAATGTTGGTGTGGGAACGTCACGCCTTCCATAGCAAAACCATCGAAACCCAAGAACCCCAGGGCACCGAGGCAAGCAGGGTGTTTCAGGGCTGAACCTAAACGGTATTTTGCATGTTCGTTTTGTTCTCGTCTTCCCTCGTTTTGTCTTCAATCCGCCTCTACCGCAAAACGAAGTCGAAACGAAAACGGCCCACGAAATCGCCAAAACACCGTTTGTGTCCAGCCCTGCCCTGGAGGCAAGCAGGGTGTTTCCTGGCATGAGCCTCCACTGTGCTTTCGAAGATCGAGGATCGAGGAACCACCCGGGGGGGGGCTCCCCACCGGGGGCAGCTGGCGCCAGGCCTCCAGAAATCTCAAATCCTGAGAGGACACAGGGACACCAATAAATACACACATCCCAGGAATCCCCATGTTTTCTCACATTTTGAGGGCTTTCGTCTTCCCTCCCACTTCCTATAGTTTCCCTATATTTTCCTGGAAATCGACGATTACTCGTGTCTGTGTGTTTTTCTCCTCCTGAGATCCGGGGCGAGCAGGTGCCGGGAGATAGTGTTGGTGCAGCAGGGGCTCGGCCTGATGACTGCGGTGCTTCATAGTCTCTTTCAACAACCCTCGCGCGTGAGGGGTGGGCGCCGTAAAACGAAAGAATGTCCTAGCAAAGCATTGAAGACAATATGTCGGTGTTGAACGTGGCATGGGTGAAGAGCACTTGCTGGCAGACAGGTCTACGGATGCGATGTTGCAGCTCGCGAAATCCAATGATTGCACGAATACTGTAACGTGCAGCAGCCTCTTCCACAGGGCAGCAGGAGCAACGGCAGGAGGAGGAAGGAGGCAGGCGAGCCGAAAGAGGGAGGAGACACGAGGAAGGCTGGGAGACGGGTGCATCTCGCCCGCCAGGACCTCTCGTTCCGCTTCCATCTCCCCCCCCCAACTCTCCCTCCAATCACTCCTCCCCCCTGCCTCCTGCCTCCACCCCCGTCCTCCCCCAACCCCGACCCTACACCCCGTCCCCCCTCGCCCCTCTCTCCTTCCCCTGCACCCTGCCTCCCTCCCTCTACTCTCCTCCCGTCACCTCCGCTGCCGCCCGCCCGGCCCTCCGACGCTGATGTTGCAGCTGTGGCCAGTGCCGATGCAGCTCGCCAGCCGCGAGGCGGCCGCGCGGTCGGTGAGCGAGCTGACCCTGCGCATCTGCTCCTCGCGGGCGGGTGGACGGGGAGAGAGAGGGAAGAAAAGAAGGGAGAAGGGAGAAGGGAGAAGGGAGAAGGGAGGAGCAACGAGAAGAAGGGAGAAGGGAGGAGCAACGAGAAGAAGGGAGGAGAACGGAGGAGAAGGCGGGGGAGGAGTGAAAAGAAGGAAGAGAAGAAGGGAGAAGGAGAAAAGAAGGGAGAAGGGAGCAGGGGGGAGAGTGGGGAGCAACGGAACGGCAGGTTCGTGTCGTGAACACCGCGGCGCTGCTCGCTGGCGCCGCGGGGATCGTTCAATCGTTCAATCTTGAGCGATCGACGGCCTTTCGATCGCCGGATCGTTCCGTTTGGCCGATTCTTAACCACTGGCAGCGTTCAACGTTGAACGCCCGCTGCAGAGTCGCTGACTCGTCGGTACGGCATGAACCTACCGCATGGGGGGCAAAAGGGGCAAGGGGAGGAGGAGGGGCAAGGGAGGGAATGGGCGGTGGTCACTGGGAGGGGTAAGAGGTCGCAGGGAGCTACCGCAACGGCAGGGTCATTGGGATGGGTAAGGGGAGGAGGACTTTCCCTCATCCGCCTCTTCCTCCTCCTCCTCCTCCTCCTCCTCCTCCTTGCTCCGCCTCCCTGAAAATCAATCCCCTCCTCCTGGAGGTTTCCTGGGTAGTGTGGCCATGGCCTCTGCTCGTTCGGTCGGTCCACCACCCCATTTAATGGGACGAACATGATGCGACCGAACATCAACCAGAGGGGGAAGGAAGAAAGGATGTACTAGGTGCTCCCACGCCCCGATATACTCGGTACTGAAACAACGACAAGCAGAGCCCCAGGTTGAGCGTGCCGCACGTTTCCCTGTGCAGCGGGCATTCGGGCTCAGGCGCAGAGGTTTCGGCAGCTCGATGGCCCTCGGCGGAAGGCTGGCTGCAGAGCTGGTGCACGGCGCCTCGCAGGCCAGTCTCCTCTCGGCCACTGCGCGCCCTCCCTCGTGAGCACCCCAGGCAAGAGGCAGTGGGAGGAAGAGGAGGAGGAGGAGACTGCCCGACGCCGAATGGGACCTGGCCGCTCTACGCCGTGCTGCTCGCCGTGGTGACCCGCGCAGCAGCGACGCGCTTGCCGGCGACGACGCGGCCCGTGGCATCGCCTTGCCAGGCTCGCGCCCAGGCAGAATTTGTGAGAGCCCGTGCGCAGGGACATACAAGAAGAAAAAACGCCATACGTAAATGTAAACTGTTGGCGCTCCGCGCCAGACGTAAACATAAACTCCTGACCCCGGACGACCACGACTACGCCGAGGACATCTGCATGCATGGATGGTGTCGACGTGGCCGAGTACGTACGCCGCACCAGCAGGCGCGACAGCAGGAGCCGCGCCGCGGCCGCAGGAGCCGACCAGCTGCATCGTTTCCATGGGTTGCCGCTGCCCGCGCGCGCGGCTGCTGCCTCGGCGTCAACGCGAGCTGCCCTGGGGCTCCGCCCACCGCGATCAGCACGGCGGGCTGCGCGGTGGCTCCGCCAGCTCGGACGGCACCAGCGGCTGATGCTGCCCCGCCGGCCACGCCCGCAGCGGGCGCCCGCGGTCTCGCAGGACTCGCGGCCGCTCTCGGCGGGGCAGCTGCCGCCACAGGCGCCGCGGCAGGCGCCCTCGTGCCTGCCCCTGGCCCGGCGCCGGCCGTGGTTGGCAGGGCGCTCGTGCTGGCTCTCCTCCCGCCTCCCTCCTGCCTCCTGCCTCTTCCACCACCCTCCTCCCTCCTCCCTCCTCCCTCCTGCCTCCTGCCTCTTCCACCACCCTCCTCCCTCCTCCCTCCTCCCTCCTCCCTCCTCCCTTCTCCCTCCTCCTCCTCCTCCTCCTCCTCCTCCTCCTCGTCCTCGTCCTCGTCCTCGTGCTCGTCCTCGCCTTCGTCCTCGTCCTCGTCGTCCTCCTCCTCCTCCTCGTCCTCGTCCTCGTGCTCGTCCTCGCCTTCGTCCTCGTCGTCCGCGTCGTCCTCGTCTTCCTCGTCGTCCTCGTCGTCCTCGCCTTCCTCGTCTTCCTCGTCTTTCTCATCTTCCTCATCTTCCTCATCTGCCTCGTCTGCCTCGTCTTCCTCGTCTTCCTCGTAGTCCTCGTCTTCCTCGTCTTCCTCGTCTTCCTCGTCATCCTCGTCGTCCTTGTCTTCCTCGTCTTCCTCGTTTTCCTCGTCGTCCTCGTCGTCCTTGTCTTCCTCGTCTGCCTCGTCTTCCTCGTCTTCCTCGTCTTCCTCGTCTTCCGCATTTTCCTCCTCTTTCTCCTCTTGCTCCTCTTCCTCCTCCTCCTCCTCGTCCTCCGCCTCCGCCTCTGCCACCGCCTCCGCCTCCGCCTCCGCCTCCGCCTCCGCCTCCGCCTCCGCCTCCTCCTCCTCCTCCTTCACCTCCTCCCTCCCTCCTCCCTCCTCCCTCCTCCCTCCTCCCTCCTCCCTCCTGTCTCCTCCT
>CAUYUJ010019702.1:52998-167998 GCA_963575745.1 Prorocentrum cordatum
TTGTGTCATCCATCCTTCCTCCACATCCTTCCTCACATCCTGTGTCCTCCACCCTTCCTCCACATCCTACTCATTCATTGTGTCCTCCATCCTTCCTCCACATCCTGTTCTCGGACCCTGGGCCTTCCGCCTGGCAGCGGAGGCGCCCAGCGGCGCGACGGCCGCAGCCGTCAGGCCGTCGCCGTGGACGTCGACGCGATTGCCGAGCCCGTCGGCGGCGGAGAAGGCCATTGCCTACGAGAAGTTCTCCCACTACCTTTCCCCACCGTGGGGAAAGGGAGTGGGAGAACGCCTCGAGGCCCTCCACGGGGCTCTCCGCCGCCGCGGCGGCGTCGGCCGCCACCGCGCCCCAGCCGGCGGCGGGGCCGAGGTCGGCGAGGGCGCCATCGGCCGCCACCGCGCTCCAGCCCGCGGCGAGCCCCTCGGCCTCGGCCGCGGCCTCCGCGACGGGGGCCCACCCTGCCCCGCCCCCGCTCATGGCGGGGGGGAGGCTGACAGCCAAAATGGCTAGGGTGGGAGGATGTGGTGGTGGGGGGCAATATGCGCGGTGCCTCAAGCTATGTAGCACGATATATGTGGTGCAAGCTGTGTGGCGTAAGCTATGTGGTGCACGCTATGTAGTGCTTTCTTTGGGAAGCAACCTATATGGTGCCAATTTTGTGGTGCAACCTATGTTGAGCAATCTACGTGGTGCAAGCAACGCGGTGCCACATGTGTGGTGTGAGCTATGCGGTGGTCAGCTACATAATACATCTTATGCTGTGCGATCCGCCGAGTTTGGGTTTTTTCTTGGAGAGAGAGAGAGAGAGAGAGAGAGAGAGAGAGTTGCATGTTTTTTTAGTGTTGAATGCCCTTCGTCATTTAGTTGTTCATGTGCGTATTGCGTGGACTTCCTGGGGGTGGAGGAGACAACATAAAAGAGAGGCCATACAATGAAAAGCGAGGCGAGGAGTTTTCGAAGTACGCGCCACTAGCGAACGAGCTCTGAATCGACTACTTGTTACAAGCCAACAACCCGTCGGAGCCTACTTTTTGTACTTTGGGAGGTACTTTGGGGGGTACTTTGGAACCTGCTTGTTAGGCTCGGGGGGTACTTCTATTCCTATTCCGAAACCTACTTTGGGATGTACTTTGGCCTTTCTGGAGGCCCTATGGGCCTAGCAAGCACTGCCTTTCATAAGCCCCACCCAGCTTCCAGGCAATCGCACGTGCCGGCCAGCGGGCGCTGCCACCCACAGTAGCTGCTAATCCCCTTATAGTACACCACCCAAGTGCTGTGCACCAGTAGAAGTCATAACCTCTGTGTGAGTACTACGATCACGCATGCATCCTCGAGCTCGGATTTCAGCGCAAGCAGTTCGTATATCTTCAAAAACAATGGACGATAATGATAATAACGAGATGAACGTTCATTTTCTGCGGCAGCCGCACGGCCGGGTCCGCCGCCGCCCCCGGCGCGCACAGCCGGCGCCCGGGAAAAGCATGCAGATGCCCCCGCGCCTGAAGACAGCACCGCAGCGTTCGGCCTGTCCGGGCAAGCGCGAGTGGCCGTGGCACGCGCCTGCCCCCGTCACTCATTTTCAAGCGATGGGATCGCCCAGGCGCCCGTGCCGCGGGCCCCTGAACCACTGCTCGAGATAAAGATGTCATACTTCACGGCATTGTCGCTCACTGCAGCAAGTGCCCCCGCAGTTTTGTCGGGCGGCACCCGCTTGCTTCCCTCCCCATAGGTAGCCTGGTAGACCTTCGCCTGAAAGTTCTGCTAGGCGCAGGCCTGATCGGCAGGCGCGGGGGCGTTCCCACACGTCGTATTTCTGCGATGCCAGGTCTTGCGGGCGTTGCTCGCCATAGACTGGATCGCGTAGGAAAACGTCTCCTCGTTGATGGGGAAACTGATGCCCATTGCGTCCTGGGACATCATATACGCGCGGGCGTCGTCAGTGGCGGGTGCCCCCGCATTGCTAGACGCAGGTTGCCCCGCCATCGGATCCACATCTGCGACCTCCTCGACGAGCACGGGCGCCTCCTCGCACACAGGGTTGGCTGCGACAGTAAACGCCGTCGAGCCATTGTCCTCAGTTGCAACCCCATGCTCGTCGACCTTTATCGCCAAGCGCCCTGATGGCGTCTTCATCAGGTCAAGCACCCCGGCGCCTTTACCAAGGAGGAGCCTGTGCATGTCTGCGCCTGGGACGATCATCTTCTCATGTCCCTGTTCAAGGCTTAAGATAGCGCGCATGCTTGACATGCCCCTCAACCCCACGACTGCATGGAGACTATTGCCAGATCCCTCTGCCACATTGGCCGAGTAGGTGTCTAACCTGGCAATGGCGGGTGCCCCCGCGGAGTCGCCCCTTTCCTTGCATGCAATCTTACGGTGCGTCGACTCATCGCAAACGGCGGCTCCATGCCCCACGCCAGACACAGACGACCTCTTTGTCAGATCCAGCTTCTGTCGTCACCACGGGAGCGTGAAACTCGCTCGAATGTCTGTGCAGCTACGTTGATGCCAATGTCCAATAATATAGTCAGCATTCCATCCACCATGATTACACCGTTCGCTGCCCGGGCTAACTCATGTCGCTCACCGAACATGCCCGGCACAGCGGACAGGGTTGTGCCGCGCATGCCTTTGCGGCGCCTTTGATCCAACACCCACTAATCCCTCGTCAGAGATGCAAAGACGTTCATGTACCCCCTGGCTTCTTCTTCTGCGATAAGATGCTTCTGAAAGATCCATGAAGACGGGCACTCATCATATAAGTAGGGAAGTTGTGGAGAAAGCGGCGAGTTCTCAAAGGTGTCCTCGTGGAAATGCACGGCTGTCTGCCCATCTGCATTGACCATCAGCACCGCGCGTAGCATGTCACGCTCAGATATGGCACCGGCACCGCTGCGCACGCTCGCTGGGCTCTCGGTTCTGCGAACGCGCAGCGGGTCTCCCCGCGCACCGCCATGTGGCGCGCGAAGCCAGTGGATGCTTCTTTCAGCGAATATCTCTCTCTATACGCCTCCGCCATGCCTCATAGGCAGGCAACCCTGCTGGCGTCGGTTCGGCAGGCGTCCCTGCAGTATCTGCTGATGCGGCTACCAGAAGCATTTGCACTTCAGTGGTTGGCATCGCGGCTGTTGGATCCTAACAAACATAAAAGGATGACGCAGGTTGCCCCGCAGATGCAGCCGGTGGCTCTGCAGCAGCTGCAGTGCCTGTCATCATTGCCGCGACGCGGTTCAACCCTTCGCGAAAGTCTGGGAGTTCATTTGCCCCGCGGAGCATTTCTCCATGTCGATCCGCTGCATTTTGCCCCCCAGCAAGGGCATAATGGAACTCAGCTGATGGGGCCTACGCCCCTGCAGATGGCACATGGCTCCGCACTTGGCGCACCTTCCAGCTGTCGATCCACGCGTGCGTGCGCCACGCGAACCCAGCACTGCGCATGAAATATATGACCACGCTGAAGCCTCCACACCTTGTCGTGGCATGCAAACTCTTACAGGCATATGACACACGTGGTAAAGCCACCGTCAATTAGGATCGGTGGCGTTGCCGATGGCCTGACACGCGTCTGTCGATCACGCGTGGGTTCTCCCATCTCATACCGGCTCGGCGGAAATGCAGGTGCCATTTGTGGCACCACAGGCACTGGTCCCATCGCAACTGCTGCTGATAGACACATAGCAGGTTGCCCCGCAGCTGAGGGAGTAGCGGGCGTTTCCGCACGATTCATCACGCGGCGTAGCTGTCGCTCCTGATTGCGGCGTTGGCGAGCCAGTTGCATTGAGAGGTTGGCCTGCTGCGGCTCGTGGATGGCCAAGATCTCGAGACGCAGCTCCCCCATAGACGTGGGTACCACTAGCTTTGGGCCTTGATGGTTGACCTCCTGGTCCATGGGAGCTGCCAAATACCCGTAATGGGGCACCTGGCCCGGGTGCCGGGTCCGCATCGGGCTCCACGCGTCAAATGGGACCGATCATCGGCCGTTGCCCGAAAGCACGGGCTCTCATGCTGAATGCCGACCCGAGGGGTGCCAGTCTCCTGTGCGTAATAACAAAAAAATCGGGAAACATCGCTGCATCCATAGGCGGTGCAACAGGCCTTTCAACAGCCGTCGGGTCGTAAGTCGCGTGGAGTGTACCCATACCTGTTAGGATGATGAGGTGATGGATCCACGTCTGGAACGCATTCCCAAGAGGGATTCCCGTTGGCGCTCGGGAGGTCAATGCCGCCCCGACTCATGTTCCCCATAGCCTCGCGCATCTGCCTGTGCATCCACTCCTGCTGACCCTCGGCCCTCCAGGCAGACTCCTGGTCTGCAATTGCAGGTTGCCCCGCAACAGCACGCGGAGATGCAGGTGGCGATGTAGCTTGCAAGGCTCGATGGGGATGAGGATCCATCCCGATGCTGCGGAGTCTGGCCTGCAGACTGTTGGTACCCCCAGCGCCCTGCGGAGTGCCAAATGGGGTCGCGGCCCTGCTCATAGGTGCGAATGCGGCAGGTGGCCCCGCAGGCACCGGCAACTGCCGTGCCTGGCCACGCCACGGGTCGCTCGCATACAGTCCGTCGTGAGGCGCGACTCCGCTGGATGTCATGTCAGACAGGTCCGCTCTCTGAGCTTGGATCCATGACCCATCCGAGCCTCCCGCAGGCGCCCCCGCTTGATACGCCTCTTGCATCATGAATACAGAGGCATGTTCCACCACTGACGCAGGCGTCGAGACAGGGACCTTGAGGTTGCAAGGAGTCCCGGGCACAATCCATCCTGTCATTGTTGAAGCACCGCATGGATACTCATAGTATTCCCTTGGTACAGGAGTGGAATCATGCAGGTTAACCCGCCGGTCATCTTGAATATGCAATTCGTTCACCTACACCTGTCCGACTCGATCGTATTTGCATTGGACACTGTTAGGCTTGATGCCAATGAAATGAAAAATATGGCCTAGCGGAATCCTGCCACGGATACCCGAAGTCACGATGATGTCGTTGGCAGACCGCCAAACCTGGATGTCGTCGCGAAGTAGATTATTGAGGCTCACCGCGATCACGACTTCGGACTCCATCCGCAGGCCTGCTTGGATCGCCCATCCCCAGGTAAGCATGGGCATCCTTGGATGATATGCCTGCCTTTCCCTGCGGCATTGTCATCGCTGCGGCAAGACAGACCGACGCGTAGTGTGTTCGGGGCATTTACCCATTGCGCACCGTGGATGAAGTAGCATGGCGCTCCCGGTTCGTTCAGGTTCGTTACCCGCGAATACAAACATTCGGGGCATATGATGCCTGGGTTGCTGCGCCCGCTGCTGGGACTCAACAAGTAAGTTCGGCGGGCTTCCCGGCGGAACACAAGCTTCTTCATCTGAAGTCTCCTCTTCTGCATGCTGGAGCCGACGATCATTCCGCAGAGGTTGAGCGCGACCAGTGCTTGATATGCCCAGTGCCGGCCTCGGGGGCATCGCTCGACGACGCTCGGGCGATGGTTGCGCCAGTGCTCGCGCCCTTCTGGCGGCCAATTTTCCAACGGGTCGCCGAGGCCCGCCCATCCGTCAAACTCGTCGCACGAGGCAACACAAAGTATAAACTGGTCGGGGAACCTGTCGCGGTGAAGCGGCTTGCGCCGCGCGGCCGCGGCGCGCCACTCCGAGCAACAACACTTATCGCATTCGCTCGGGAGCCCCGTGCGGAAATGCTCATCATGCAATACCCGAACTAGGCACTCCTCCTCGGATTCGACGCTAAAAGCAGGTTCCTTTCGCAAAATTTTGCGGGCGCGCCGACGATCAAGAGCATCTTCATCAGCGCGCGCGGCGGCGCACGCTCCGTTGCATTGCACCGCCCTGCGACGGTCAGCGCCGTCAGGGGGCCAGGGCCTGCGGGCCGGGTTGACCAGCATCTGGCTAATTGTTCCCAGGGCCTCCCAGAATACACTGCTTCCTCCTGCAAGTTCCAGGGCCGTGGCGGGTCATCCCGCAGGAGCAGCGGCCGGTTCAGCTGGCGCCCTTGCAGGGGCAGCGGCTAGTTCAGCAGGCGCCCCTGCAGGGGTCGCAACCGCGGCGGGCGCTGTGGATGAGCTTGGACTTTCAGATGACGCGGATGTCGCGGCACTGGCATGCGGTGATATTTGGAGCAGCTCTGGGCGCCTTCGATGTAGTCTGCAGCGCCTTCTCACCCGCATCTCGCTGCGAGAGGTTTCCTCTGGCTGCGCCGCCCAGCGGTGGCGCCCAGCCAGTTCCCCCGCGAGCCCTGCCAGGAGCTGGGCCGCGCAAGTATATATGCAGGGTCCTTCGGCGTAGGCGTGCTGCTGCCTTGGAACGCCGATGCTGCCGCGGCCACTGCCGGCCCCCTGGAGTGCCGTCTGCAAGCGGGTGTCGCCGCAGACCTGCGCGACTTGCTGCATCCAGGGTCAACTTCCGACGAACCGGTCCGATTGTGTTTAGATGACGGAGGAATAGGTGACCTTGGCGCACTTCGCGACGGGGATAGATCGACGTCCTTCGCAGATCGCTTCTTCGGAGGATTGGGGCCCTGGGCAATTCATCAGCGGGTGCCCCCGCGTTTGGCGATGCCGCAGGTCCCCCGGCATCTCTCGATGGGGATCTCTCCAGAGTAGGATGTCTGTTTGATCTGCACAGGGACATGTTCTCGATCATAGCCTGGTTCTCGATGGACAACTGATAGCGTCTCTGTCGTCTAGCTCACGCACTAACTTAGCACCTAACCATCCAACTTCTCCGGCATGGCATGACGCCAGCGTACCACGCGCTAAGCCCATGTCCTCCGTCACTGGTTGAGTGATGTCAAAACCCGCATCGGTTCACCCGCTGCTATAGGCACATTCTGAATCGCGAGCAGCAGTAGAAGGGTCAACTGTTTCAGCATCGACAGGGCCGCCAGCCCACACATCGCCAATCGGAGGACCAGCGCCTTCACGAGAAGAAGAAGAAGCGGGTTGCCCCGCAGGTGATGCCTCAGCCATCATTTCATGAGATCCCCGATTGCATCTCAAGGCGGCGATTCCTGTCGAGGTTATCTCACCTTCGCTCTATGAGTTTCGCCTCGTCTTCGGCTATCGGCTGGTAGTCAGCATTGGTCATGCATGGGCCAGAGGGTTTAGTCTGCTCTACCTCGTGACCTAAACCATCTCCACGATACCAGATCCACTGTGTTTTCCCAAAAGTTAGGACGGATCCTTGACGGACGCCCCATCGGACACGCGATTCTGCGGTCTGCAAAATGTCTGCAACTGCAAACCAGGCACCGGCATTCTTCTCGGCCCTTAATAGTGGCCCCCCTTTTTGCAAGAGCGGGGGCTGACTTTGCACAAAAACCTCTGTTGGCACAGACGATCTTACCATCATCGCCCCCGCGATATACTGCGAAGTGAGTGCAAGTGGCGGATGTCGTGCCCGGCGCAGCCTTCATCGAGCCAGCACTGCATGGCTGCTGTTGAAAAATATTTGCGAGCCACCCCACGATCTCCGTAACTGACAAGACGCCGCGTGCCCGGGCCTTCGGGCCCACCTGGCCGATCCTCGCCCTGAGGCGGGCCCCCCCGCGAGCGCCCCCCTTGGGGCCCTCGCGCCAGGAGGGCGCGGGCGCTACGCGCCACTAGAACGAGCACGCGAACACCCGCGCGAATGTCTTGGCAGCCTTGGTGGGAGGGTGCGGATTGGTTATGTCAGAGGGCTGCGAGGGCGCGAGGGCCCGTGGATCATCGTTCCACACGTTGGCAACAGGCTGCCCTGCACTGGTATCAATGCGAAAGGTTTCGGCGCGATGACCTCGGCTAAATATACCGCCAGTGTTGCCGGGGGGTCGCTCAGCAATTTGAACATAGGATCTAATGTTTTCTAGTAGGGTGTCAAATTCTAGCTGGGTCCCTTGTAGCTGGGTCCCTTGACATTCGGTGGTTGGGTGATTGTAGTAATTGCTGTGCACGCGACGCACCCACTCCCAGAGCCCTGAACAGGATGACTGGTAGGATCTGGAAGTTGGGGATATCGAAGCCTGCGGCTTCGGCCTCGAAGCGGCCTCGAAGCGTGCTAACGCCTGGTGAATCCGCTCTCCCGCATGGGCTCGAAAGTCGATGAGAACCGCTCCTGGATTAAATTGGCGCTCCTCCTCAGAATTCTCAAACTTAGTGCTGAGGAGGAACGAGGAACATGATGTAGGTGACGCCGTCAGCGTGATGCCCACCGATGTTTACGACAAAAGTGATGATTCCAGAAGGTACTCAAATGGCTATGGTCCTTGCGAGCCCTCCCAGACCATGCAGTAGTGCTGCGGCATGTTGGGAGGGGTCATAGTGCCAGCGGTCCCGTTGATCCAGGCGTGTACCTCGCGAGCGAATTCGCGAAAAGGTGGATTACTAGCAGGGTCCCAGTGGGGGCCGGCTGTACATGCGTCATTTCCGCCACGCTGCATGCGCCCCACAGAACATCCGATAGCGACCACCAGGAGGCCGAAGATGGCAATACCAATCCAGTGGCCCCTTAGGTCGTGATCGGACGTTTGTGGCTGAGGGTTGTGGTGTCTTGTAATTAGCCTGCGTGGGGTGGGGGCGGCACACTGTCGCATCGCATGTTACCATGCATTGAGCTTCAAAAAAAACAGTTGGACTACGACGGTGGACTTCAGGAGTACAGCCGCGCAAGGAAGTGGGACTCATGTAAGAGGCCTGCGCGCGAACGGAGGTGGCACTGCAAGTGTCCTCGCGGTTGTGCGTAGTTATGTACATTCCTCCGCGCAGACCGACTGCACCCTGATGTTCAGTAGTTCACCAGAGAATACCGTGGATGGTGAGGAGTAGAACTAGAACTGACCACCATAGGCCAGCTCCGCTACCAAGTTTGAAGGGGGTTGGGAGGCCCAACCAGCAGCTTCGCCGAAGGCGAAGCCCGTACTCAGCTCTGTTGTATCGTAGCAGCGAGAATCCCAGAAGTAGGAGATCGTCGCGGGAGCGACGGGCCATGTCAAGCGAAACTATGTTCGCTCTCAATGGCAAGTAGTGTGCCTCGCGATGAGGCACAATCATATGTTGGCGGCCAGCCGCTTGAGAACCAACGGCCGCGGACAAACAAACACTATCTCTCGCCTTTGCCCCAGTCTCCTTTAGAGTCTTCCTCCTCCTCCTCCTCCTCCTCCTCCTCCTCCTCCTCCTCCGCCTCCTCCTACTCTTCTTCCCCCTGGTCTCCTCCTCCTCCTCCTCCTCCTCCTCCCATGCTCTCCTCCTCCTCCTCCTCCTCCTCCTCCTCCTCCTCCTCCTCCTCCTCCTCCTCCTCCTCCTTCCCCCCATCCGCCCGGATCCCGAGCCATGGAAGCCTTGCCCTGGTCCAGAGACCGAGGCAGAGGCGCTGGGGCTTCGGGCAGAACGCGGAGCTCCAGGCCACGAGGTATCCCACTGCGGCGGCCAGCCCGCGCACGAAAATGCCATCGCCTCCACGGAGCATTCGCGGATGAGCGGCACCAGCACCAGAAAAGCAATCGTCACCTGCTCGACGCACACCGTTGCTGCCTTGACGCCTGTAACCTTAGTGGGCCCCGCTCCCGGAAAAAAAATATCTGGAAAATGGAAACGGCAAAAAAACGGCGACCGGAAACTGCAAAAAAACGGATCCAGGATTCAGAGCCGGAGCCCGGGAAAAATGGCCACGGAACTGGCCAACATATGGCGTCGGAACCAGCAACAAAAACGGCGAAACGGAAACGATATATAAAAAAGATGCCCTGTCGTTGCCAGGGCACACTACGACCGTAACCCTGCCAGGTTCCTGCGATGTTGACCGCCCTTCAGCAGACCAAACCGGCCCAACTGCTCAAGCGGCAAGCGTTGGCCCCGCCCTGGCGGCGCCAAGCCTTCCGCGATGGTGGCGACATGGGGCCAAAAGAGTCGGGCCCTTCGTGATTTGAGGAAGGGGGGGAGGAGGTGGGGGAGCAGAAGAAGAGGAAACGCTAGTAACAGAAACGTTCGACGCTCCGCGCGGATTTCTTGGATCTGCGCTGGACTGGACCCCCCTCCCTGCCGCGCGGAGCGCGCCAGGGGCAGCGCCGGAGGCGCCGCCAGGGCGGGGCCCAGCGCGGAGCCAAGAAATCCGCGCGGAGCGTCACGTCAAAACAGTTTCTGTGAATGGCGCTTTTTGCTCTTCGAGATGGGGGAGGGGGATGGGGGGTTGAGTGGAGTGGAACGGAGTCTGGAATGGGGAAGCGGTGCACGAGGAGGGAACGGCAAGGCAGCGGTGGAGGGGGGGAGACTCCGCTCCCCGACCCTGACCCTGGACGCCCCCACTCCCCCCAGCACGGGCTCCTCGCGCTCGCGACGAGTCTCCTCGTCGACCTCCTCGGGCTCCGAGTCGTCGTCCTCCGCCTCCTCCTCCTCCTGAGCCTGTTGGCAGCGAGCGAGGGGGGGGGGGGGAAATCAGAAGGAGAAGGCCTTCTCAGAAGGCGGTGGGACTTTTCAGAAGCCATCGCGCCTTCTGAGAGGTTTTGTTGTGTCTTGGGGGGAAGCTTAGAAAATGTATAAAGGCTTGGGGACTTCCGAGCCTTCTGAGAAGGCCCGACCCTTCTCATTTACCCCCCTCGCTCGCCGCCGGGCCTGAGCCGCAGCCGCATCATTCAGGCCTCAACGACTTCTGCTGTCCCTCGACTCGCGCTGGACCTTCCATGATGTCTTCCAGGGTCCCCCAGATATCTCTGGATTTACCCTGAGCGCTGTGCATGTACCTTGACCTGTCCGGATGTACCTCGATTTGTCTGGCCTGCTCCCTGCAAGTCGAGTGGAGAAGAGTCGTCAAGCTCTGAGGGACCGCATCTCGAGAAACGCGGGAGCAGTGCAGTGGAGGCCAGTCCACAAGAAACCCTCCACAAGAAACCCAACCCTGGGACCCCAGGACGTCCATGGATTCCTGGCGTGGGAACGTCGCGCTCTCCACAGCAAAACCATCGAAACCCAAGAAACACAGGGCACCCTGGAGGCAAGCGGGGTGTTCCTTGGCATGGGCCCCCACTGCAGGAGAGGAGGGGGTCACCCCCGAGCGCGCGCTCCCCTCCGCGCGGCGCCTGGGCCCGCCGGGGGACGGTCTCCCAGGAGGGTCCCCGGAGGTCCCTGGAGGCGCAGGGACCGAAACACGGGCCGAAGACGCCCGGACCCCACCCCCGAGATCCGTTGCAGTGGAGGCCCGACCACAAGGACCCTGGTGAGCACTTTTTATTTCGGCGTTTCGACACTGGGCGGAGAGGAAGGGGGAGGCGGGGGGGGTCTGGCTCCAGACCTCTGCTTAATGCGTCTGCTTGCACCAGTGCGTCCTATGGGAGAGACCCCGTTTGCTCGAAACAGGCGCCAAAAAACAGGCAAGACCTACTCCATGGGGGGGGAGGGAGGGGGGGGGTTAGGGGCCCGCGCCGATCGGCAAAACAATGAATAAGAAAACGATCACCTTCCACAAGAAACCCAACCCCGAGACCCCAGGACGTCCATCGATTTCTGGTGTGGAAACGTCACGCTTTCCACGGCAAAGGCATCGACAAACCTAAGAAACCCAAGGCACCCTGGAAGCAAGCAGGCTGCTTCTTGGCATGGGCCTCAACTGTATGTTGCATCTTTAAGGGACCTCGTCTGCCCCATCGCGCCAGCAAGCCGCGTCGCATCCATGTCGAACGCATCCAATCCGTGTCGGACCCGTGTCGAGACCACGTCGACTTCACGTCGAGTCCGCGTCGAACCCGCGACGGAGTGCAAGAGAAGAGTGCCACCTACAGGTTAGGGAAGGTCCCCCGAAGCTGCAGCGTAAGATCTGACGCTGCAAAACAACTGCCACGTCGTGAAAAAACGCGACTAGAGTTAAGTCGGGCCTGTCCCCCTACAGGTGGATTCTCGACGAAAAATAAAACAGATCCCAAACATATGTAAAAAAAAATGTCCAAAGATAGCCTGGGGACTATTCTTTTAGTTTTTTTTACAATTTCGGGGTACTTTTTGAGTATGTTCAATTTGTCGTCGAAAATTCCCCTTTCTGCGGCAGGTTCTGGACTGGACTGATCTGCAGTGGCCCTGGGCCGAAGCCAGGCGAAGACGCCCGGGTTTAAAAAAGTACACCGCCCAGATTTCAGAGTCTGCGCCATGCAAATTGGCTTTCGGACCATCGCTCGGCTCTCTGGTGGCCATTCTTGAAGGCCTGGAAATGGGCACCAACACCAACACAGGATCCTAGATTTCGGCGTTGGTGGTAATATTTCGGCCACATTGGAAGCCAGAATATTACCACCATCACCGAGATCGGGATCTTCTTCCCTCGGTGGAGGCACACCGCCGAAATTGGTGTTGGTGTCAACCTCTAGACCTGCGATGCATTCTGGACGGTCCGAGCACACCCAAAACGCCCTCGGCGAGGCGCAGCCGCTGAAAGGCGTCCCGAGCCTGGAAGATCGCCCAGTGTCGGGCGCACGCTTGCGTGGATCAGGAATCTGGCGCGTGGGGGCCAGATCCACGGATCGGGGAAGGGCCCCCCCCCGAAGCATGGCGACAGTGCCGCCCGATTTTGCGACGGAGCGCGCCGATTGCGCACGCTAACGGGACCCAGCGCAAATCCACGCGCCGTGGTCCATGTTTGCGTCTCCTCGACAGTATGAAATACTGCACCGCCCAGATCTCAGGGTCTGCATCATTAGAAAAAGAATAACGCCATAAGCAGGAACTTTTGGCGCGGCGCGCGGATTTCTTGGATCTGCGCTGGACCCCCCCCCCCCTGGCGCGCGGAGCGCGCCAGGGGCAGCGCCGGAGGCGCCGCCGGGGGGACCCAGCGCGGATCCAAGAAATCCTCGCGGAGCGCCAAAAGTTCCTGTGTATGACACTCTTTCTTCCTCGGATCATTGTGGATGGGGTTTCGGGTCATGACTCGGCCCTCCCGTGGCCCTTCTGGTCAATCCAGAAGCACCCCCATAAGGCTCTCGGCGAGGTGCAGCAGCGGAAGAACACCCCCGAGGCTGCAAAGCCGCCGAGGGTTGAAAAATGCACCGGTCTGAGTTCAGGGTCGATCCCCCTCCCCGCCCTCGGCTGCAGTGGAGGCCAGTCCACAAGAAACCCTCCACACGAAACCCAACCCTGAGACCCCAGGACATCCCTTGACTTTCGGTGCGGGAACGTCACGCCTTCCGTCGAACAAAAAAGAAACCAAAGAAACCCAAGGCACCCTGGAGGCAAGCGGGGTGTTCCTTGGCATGGGCCTCCACTGTATGTTGCATCTTTAGGGGACCTCGTCTGCCCCAGTTCCGGCTTACTCGAGTCTTACGCTTCCCCTCGCCGAAAAACCATCGAAACCCAAGAAACCAGGGCACCCTGGAGGCAAGCAGGGTGTTTCTTGGCATGGGCCTCCACTGTAAGATCGGGGAGACGTAAGACTCGGGTACGGGGGACTCGGGTTGGCCCGACGGGGCCATCATAAAAATAGCGAGCCCCAATCGAAATGTGACGCAACCTCCCGCTGCAAACATGCAAGCCGTCAAAATCAAGGACGCGCTCGTCCGAAAACGTCGGCAAACCTGAGTTCCGGCTTGCTCGAGACTTACGTTTCCCGTCGGAAAAAAAAAACATCGAAACCCAAGAAACCCAGGGCTCCCTGGAGGCAAGCAGGGTGTTTCTTGGCATGGGCCTCAACTGTAAGATTGTGGAGATGTAAAACTCGGGTACGGGGGACTCGGGTTGGTCTGACAGGGCCATCAAAAAAATGGCGAGGCACAATTTGAAATTTGGACGCGACCTCCCGCTGCAAGCAAACATCCCACGAAGACTGGACCGTCAAAATTCAGGACGCGCTCGTCCAAAAACGTCGACAAACCCGAGTTCCGGCTTACTCGAGTCTTACGCTTCCCCTCGCCGAAAAACCATCGAAACCCAAGAAACCAGGGCACCCTGGAGGCAAGCAGGGTGTTTCTTGGCATGGGCCTCCACTGTAAGATCAGGGAGACGTAAGACTCGGGTACGGGGGACTCGGGTTGGCCCGACGGGGCCATCATAAAAATAGCGAGCCCCAATCGAAATTTGACGCAACCTCCCGCTGCAAACATGCAAGCCGTCAAAATCAAGGACGCGCTCGTCCGAAAACGTCGGCAAACCTGAGTTCCGGCTTGCTCGAGACTTACGTTTCCCGTCGGAAAAAAAAAACATCGAAACCCAAGAAACCCAGGGCTCCCTGGAGGCAAGCAGGGTGTTTCTTGGCATGGGCCTCAACTGTAAGATTGTGGAGATGTAAAACTCGGGTACGGGGGACTCGGGTTGGTCTGACAGGGCCATCAAAAAAATGGCGAGGCACAATTTGAAATTTGGACGCGACCTCCCGCTGCAAGCAAACATCCCACGAAGACTGGACCGTCAAAATTCAGGACGCGCTCGTCCAAAAACGTCGACAAACCCGAGTTCCGGCTTACTCGAGTCTTACGCTTCCCCTCGCCGAAAAACCATCGAAACCCAAGAAACCAGGGCACCCTGGAGGCAAGCAGGGTGTTTCTTGGCATGGGCCTCCACTGTAAGATCAGGGAGACGTAAGACTCGGGTACGGGGGACTCGGGTTGGCCCGACGGGGCCATCATAAAAATAGCGAGCCCCAATCGAAATTTGACGCAACCTCCCGCTGCAAACATGCAAGCCGTCAAAATCAAGGACGCGCTCGTCCGAAAACGTCGGCAAACCTGAGTTCCGGCTTGCTCGAGACTTACGTTTCCCGTCGGAAAAAAAAAACATCGAAACCCAAGAAACCCAGGGCTCCCTGGAGGCAAGCAGGGTGTTTCTTGGCATGGGCCTCAACTGTAAGATTGTGGAGATGTAAAACTCGGGTACGGGGGACTCGGGTTGGTCTGACAGGGCCATCAAAAAAATGGCGAGGCACAATTTGAAATTTGGACGCGACCTCCCGCTGCAAGCAAACATCCCACGAAGACTGGACCGTCAAAATTCAGGACGCGCTCGTCCAAAAACGTCGACAAACCCGAGTTCCGGCTTACTCGAGTCTTACGCTTCCCCTCGCCGAAAAACCATCGAAACCCAAGAAACCAGGGCACCCTGGAGGCAAGCAGGGTGTTTCTTGGCATGGGCCTCCACTGTAAGATCGGGGAGACGTAAGACTCGGGTACGGGGGACTCGGGTTGGCCCGACGGGGCCATCATAAAAATGACGATGCACAATCTGACACTTGATGCGACCTCCCGCTGCAAACATCCCACGAAGACAAGACCGTCAAAATCCAGGACGCGCTCGTCCGAAAACGTCGGCGAACCCGAGCTCCAGCTTACTCGAGTCTTACGCTCTCCCTCGCCAAAAAACTATCGCAAGGATGGGTGGTAAGGATGCAAGACCCTTGGAGGCAGAAGTTTGGATTTTTGGGCGAGGGGCGACCAGTGAAAACGGCACAGGACGGGACGCAATGGCAATGATGCAGAGGTACCCTAGAAAAGGCGCGCGTCCGTACTACGCGCGTTGACTGTACAACCCTCCGCGAAACTTTTTTCGTTTGTTCCGCCTCTCGCTCCCTCCAAGGTGAACAGCCGTGCCGAAAGCACCGCCCTCACGGCGCCCGAAGAGGAATAGTAAATACTGACCGGAGATGACGACGCGCCTGCACTAAGTGCTGGCAGGAGTGACAGCCCTCCGAGAAACTTGACGCAAGTTCCTCCCCCCGCGCCCCCAATTTCATTGTTCCGTTGCGAGCGCGGCGCGGTCCGCGGACGCCGACGGACAAAAATCTGGTCGAGTGTTTCGACACCAGCATTGAAATTTGGGGGCCTTGGGGGGTGCCGACGCGGCGCGGGAAAAACTTGCGTTAAGCTTCGCGGATCACTCTTCGATGATCATAAGAACGTGTGCTACCGCCAACGTGTGCTTGCCCACCGAGGCCCTTCCACACGACGAAGGGCGCTGCAAGAAAGGCCGAAACAGGCGGGTCGTGCTATCGGCGGAGGCGAGCGGGGCAGACGCAAACACTCGGCCAACACAGCGTCCTGAAGATCATGGAACTCCTGCGTGTACTCCAGATTTCGTGACAAAAGGGAGGGGGTCTCAACCCTCCCAGACGAGAAGTTTTAGACCCTCCCAGACCATCCATGAAAGGGCGGCCCTTTGCCCAGACCCCCCCGAACCCTCCAAGGCAGCTCAAATCAGACCCCCCCGCAAGTGTGACCCCCCCGACTTTCTTATGAAATCCGGAGCAGCCGACGCCGAGGCGACGCAGGAGCCGCCTCCGAGGCGCCGGGCTCCGGCTCCGACCCGTCCTCCTCCGCGGCCCTGGCGGCCGCGGTGCGGGCGTCGGGGTCCAGCACGGGCTCCGGCAGCCTGCCCCGGAACAGCGCGCGCTCGCGCTCGCGGCGCTGCCGCTCCTGGGGAGGGCGCCGGTCTAGTGCGAAGCCAGGGCAAGGGCAAGATCGGGCAGGGATAGCTCGGGAGTCCCTGAGATCCAGCGGTTCTGGAGGGTGTATGGAGCGCAGAAGGACATACAAGTGCTAGATCTCCTCCCTGGAAGCGTGCGTCCGACCACATCATGTAGTACAAGCACATCGTTTCACGAGAGGTATGGCAAGATAGCGCCCGCTACCGAGCATATACCACAAGATGTCTCAGCGCGCGCGTCGCCCCTGTGAGAGACAATCGCACGCATAGTATGAGTACGTTTAGGTGATGCCGAGATGTATCGGGCACCGCGGCCTTCTCGGAGCGTTCCTGCGAGGCGGGGATGTATCCATATCCACCGCCTGGGAACCGACGTCCTGGTGCCCCAGCGGGCGGTGGATATGGATATATTTCGGCCCGCGGGGGTCCGAATATGTCCATATCCACCGCCTGCCGAGGCTCCGAAAACTAACCCTCCAGGCGGTGGATATGGATAAATTCCCGCCTCGGAGTTCCGTAACGCTCGGAGAGTGTTCCATAACGCTCTGAGAAGATTTGTCCGTGTCCTGGCCCCGCCCGAGGGCCCTAGACAGCTGCTGCCTAGAGTTCCCCTGGCGGCGCCTTCAGCACCGCCACTGGCGCGCTCCGCGCGCCAAGATGAGGGGGCCTTCGACCAGTCCGTCGAAAGAAATCCGCGCGGACCTTCGAAAGGTCATGTCTATGCCGTTGTTTCTTCTTCGATTGCCGTGATCGCTCATTCTTAGCATGTTCCCTCACATCCAGAAGAGGCCCCCTTCGGCGAAAAGCTCCCCCCCCACAGGGAAGGTGTCTAGGGTTCTGGGGCAACAAAAAAACATACGACGTCGGAGGACTGAGACAGTACACCCAGGTCAACTAACTTCGCGCTTCGTTCATAGCGCGGCTACAGTGGAGGCCAGTCCACACGAAACCTTCCACAAGAATGCCAACCCTGAGACACCTGGACGTCCATGGAATGGTGGGTGGCGTGGGCACGTGACGCTCTCCATCGCAAAACCTCGAAACCCAAGATACCCAGAGCACCCTGGAGGCAAGCAGGGTGTGTCTTTGCGTGGGCCTCCACAGCACGGCGTCGGAGGACTGAGACAGTACACCCAGGTCAAACAACTTCGCGCTTCGTTCATAGCGTGGCCATCTTCGCGCCCTCGCACCGCCCACCCTGGAGAAAGATACCGCCGCGCCCCCCAACAACAAAGAGAGCGAATGAGAATCAAGACACAATGTATGCTCTCTATGTTTGCTGCTCGCCCCAATGGTTGCGTATCGGGACTCTGCCTTAGGGCCTGCTGCTCAGCTACACGAAACAAACTAAGCACAAATGCGATGAAATATAAGGACAACAGTGACGTGCCACCACATGCCCCTACCTTCCACCCTGGCCGTAAGTCATCTTCTGAACTATTTGGGACAAGTTAGGCGGCATTTTACCAGCTGATTCCCACTGGATTGGGAAATCCGAATTGCCCCGGGGAAGGCCGCGAAGAGCGCAGCGCGGCTACCTTCGCGCCCCTACGAGTGGCCTAAGAGGAGGAGGAGGGGGAGAACGAGGAGGAGGAGGAGGAGGAGGAGGAAGGGAGGGGGAGGAGGAGGAGGAGGAGGAGGGCTTGGAGGGGAGCCAGGACCGGCACGTGCGCCAGAAGCCGAAGAAGACAAATGCGTTGGCCCCGCCCTGGCGGCGCCAACCTTCCGCGATGGGGGCGACATGGGGCCAAAAGACTCGTGCCCTTCGCGACTCGAGGAAGGAGGGGAGGAGGAAGGGGAGCAGAAGAAGAAGAAGAAAAATAAAAACAACACGCCATTAACAGAAACTTCTGGCGCTCCGCGCGCATTTCTTAGATCTGCGCCGGACCCCCCTCCCGGGCGCGCGGAGCGCGCCCCCAGCGCGGATCCGAGAAATCCGCGCGGAGCGCCAAAGGTTTATGTTTAGGGCGATTTGTCTTCTTCGGCTTCTGGAACGAGGGGGGCGTGTGCACAGAATCCTGAGCGCAGGACTGGCCTGATGAAAGTCGGTGTCGGTTTCGTTTTCGCGCCATAACTCGGGCCTCTGGCGGCCGCTCGAGACAATCCGTACACCCCCAGATAGCTCTCGACGGGGCACAGCTGGCGAAAAACAGCCCGAGGCTGGCAAACGGCCACGAACCAATGCAAGCGTTCAACAAGAGAGAAAAACAAAATCAGCATAAACATAAACATAAACAGTTGGAGGCGGGCGCGGATTTCTTGGATCTGCGCTGAACCCCCTCACTGGTGTGCGGAGCGCTCTGGAGGCGGCGCCAGAGGTGCCGCCAGGGGGCTCCAGCGCAGATCCAAGAAATCCTAGAGGAGCTCGGACATGTTACGAAAACATCCGACAACACAAAACTTTGGGGGCCCCCGAGCTCCGCACCCTTCAGCGCGGCCAGCTTGGCGCGCGAGCCGGCGTTGCCGGGCTCGATCTCGAGCGCGGCGCGCAGGCAGGCCACCGCCTTCGAGATCTCCCCAGCCACTTCGTGGGCCTCCGCGCTGCGGTAGTGCGCCTCGGCCACCCTCCTTGGCCCAGTGTTCCTCCTGCTCCTCCCCCATTCCTTTCCCACATGAATAATTTTGTCCTGTCGCACCCCGAAGCCAGTCGAAAGGGCGGCCAGGACTTTCGCCTGACTTCCACACCACTGATGACCCTGAAGCTTATTAAACGTTGACAACATTCCACGAATGGAATGCGGGTGGTTTTCAAAATTCGACTCTCGGCTAAGCGCCGCGCACACTCGTCTTGAAGAAAAAACAGAAAGTCTTTCACGGATTGAAAGCGCTTTCTCTTCAAAATGTGGCTGTCGCCTCAGCGCCGCGCACATTCGTCGTAAAACATTGCAGAAGTTTCACGGATCCCCATGGTAAACGTCCCAGACTGTCAAGGCGCAACAGATACGTTGACTCGGGGTGTCGGAATCCCAGGACTGGTGTTCTGGCACGATTCAGGATCGCCAAGACGCAACAGTCAAGTTGATGTTGAGAATGTTTTGGCACACTTCAGGGATCTTCAAACGGCTGTCCCCCACGGGGCGCTTCCCTCAGTGGAACTGAAGCCTTGTAAGGGCTGTCAAAAGAGAGCTTGGGGGGAGGGTTCTTCCAACATCATTGACGAGTCTTGGGTTTACACTGGTCCTCCTCTTCCTCCTCATCCTCCTCATCCTCCTCCTCCTCTTCCTCCGCCTCCCGGGTCTTTCCTCGCCTCGATTTCCTCCTCCTCCTCCTCCTCCTCCTCATGCTCTCATTTCTATTATGATCATTAGTATCATGCTTCTTGTATGATTATTATTCTTATCATTATTGCTAATAATAGTAGTAGTAGTAGTAGTAGTAGTAGTAGTAGTAGTAGTAGTAGTAGTAGTAGTAGTAGTAGTAGTAGTAGTAGTAGTAGTAGTAGTAGTAGTAGTAGTAGTAGTAGTAGTAGTAGTAGTAGTAGTAGTAGTAGTAGTAGTAGTAGTAGTCGTAGTAGTAGTAGTAGTAGTAGTAGTAGTAGTAGTAGTAGTAGTAGTAGTAGTCGTAGTAGTAGTAGTAGTAGTAGTAGTAGTAGTAGTAGTAGTAGTAGTAGTAATATTAGTAGAAGTAGCCGTACTATTCGTAGTATTTTTAGTATTAGAATTATGTTCCCTCCTCCTCCTTCTCCTGTACTGTACTGTGCTCCGTGGAAGCGTCTGCCGATGCGAGGCATCCCGAGCCACGTTCTAACTTAATCCGAGTCCCCGCTCAGCAGGTCCGGACTGGGAGCCCGCATCAGGCCAAACCTGGTGAGAATTCGGGGGACATCCCAGCGCCCACCCCAGGTTGGGTCTTCAGAAACAAAACCAGGGCCTCCTCCTCTAGGACCACAGCACCCTTCTTAGCAGCTCTGACAAAGCCAAGGATGTCCTGAGGGGAGGGCACCCGCGGCTCGGTGAGAGACCACTCTCGGCACTGCTTGCCCCAACTTGGGAATCGACCTCGCAAAAACCAGGACCTCTGCTGTTTGAAGTCTTTGGAGGGCGGCGCGCTAGGGCAGACTCGGCACAAACTGCCTAGTCCCGCCAACGCGCAGCCCCTGCACTTCAGGCACGACATCACCCAACCACAACCGCCCACCCGAGCTGCACCCCCGTCCCACGCCTTCATCATGACAAGGCTGCGGCCTTGCAAAAGCATTCGGACTCGCGCCTCCGACTGCGCCTTCTCCGAGGAGGCAACAGGCGCTGAGTCCAGGAACAACGGGACTCTGAAACTTAACAAGGTGTGGCGGCTGCCAAGACGATCATATTCCCTGGCCAGCCTGGAACGAACAGCTCTAGGGACACGTCTGAGGGGCACCCTGCTGGGGCCCCCGAGGCCCACGCGCTCGTCAGAGCAAGCCTAGGCAAAGGGCCCCTCGGAGTCGGTCCAGCTTCTCTGAACACTATGCGGACATATAGGACGCCTCCCCATCTGCACAGGTGCTCCTGCAACTTGACAAGCTCGCCAAACCTAGCCTTAGCACTGTCGACCGACGGATTTCAGGCCGCTCCAAGCTTCGCGAATCGATCCGCGTGCTCATTGCCCTCTCTTTCAAAGCGGGCGGCCCGGCCTTCGACCAAATCATTGAAACTGGCGTGGCCCAAGGTCTTGCGCGCGATCAGACCACCCTCGAACACGTGCCAAACTCTCGACCACAGGTGTGCCCTAGGGCTGCCAAAGCTGACCGAAGGCCGACGGCCCCAGACACACCCTGGGGCCCCCTCGCAGTCAGCCCAGACCTGGAAGTCGCCCTCGGCGGGGCCAGCGGGCATAAACTAAGCGCAACCCTCGCCATCACGAGCCTGCTGCTTTGGCGCGCGGTCTACAGGGCAGCCCCGCGCAGCGGCAAGGGGCTCACCGACGGAGCCAACCATGCACAACGACCAACCCGCGCGGCGAAATCTGGCGGAGTTGGGGTCGAGGGCCAAACCATCACTGCATATGTAGCCACTCAGCTTGCCGCTCTGGGGAACGCTAAACCAATGAATGCGGCACTGGCTGGCTGTCGGCCCTCCAAGATCAGGGGGGGGGGGGGGGGGCAAACTTTTCTAGATCCTGTCACCAACCTCGTGCGTTCAGCGGTGCCTCGCGCGCCTGCCTGGGGAGATGATCAACGCTCGCGCCCGCCCGCGTCGAAAGCTGGGCATTCAGACCTCCCGTGGAACAATGCGCCTGGAGCTCCTTGACAGAGCTGGCAGACCTTCGAATCAGAAGTGCGGCGCTCACAAAGGCACGTTTGGGTCCAGGCCCCCAAGGCAGAAGCGCTGCGAACGCAAATCGGATGGTGCTGGTGCCAAACCTCAGTCGCGGCACCCCCCATCATGGCCCTGGCGCCCTCCCACCAGACGGGTCTGCACCACGCGTTGGTCAGGTTGAGGCGTTGCCTGGGGGCCTTCTGTGTCAGCCCTGATGCCTGCATCATCCACTGCATAATCACGCACGACCGTGGGCGCCATTGCCAAGAGGTCCACAATCTCGCCGTTAACCTTGCGGAAATGCCTAGCTGAACCGGGTGCACAGCCAATCTCAGCGAGGGTAAAAAAATAAAACGCGCGCAGGAGAGGTAGCAGAGGCCCATGGCGTCTCAGTTTTACTCATATCGTCGGCAGCCACTTGGATCACTGTTTGGTGCACAACGTTGCCGCGGTAGACAGTGCAGGGGCCCATCTTGCATCCAACGCCGTAGGACCTCAGACGGAAGGATGCCGACGCACCAGCCTTGCTCTGACGAGGGCTCCGACATGCAGCAACGCGCAGGGCATGCACCTGCTGCCGAGTAATCCAACCGCTGCAGTACCCCATAGGGCGCAGGCCTGATGCCCAGCCCTGCGCACCCCAGCAGCGCCGGCTCCAGCAAGCTTAAGTCTGGCAAGCTTACGAGCACGAAGTCCATCCTCCTCGAGCCTCTTGAGGGCCGCGGGGCTTGCAGCCCAGGGGCCTCGGCGCACCCATGCAGGGGAGCTGAAGGGCCCGCCCTGCCTTGGAGAGGCCCCCGGAGATCTCCCTGCACGAAGCGATGGGGTGAGTTCCCCCCCGTGCATTTTCAACTACAGCTCGTCGAACCCGTTCTTGAGTGCCCAACCTGCTGAGCCCAAATGATCCACGATCTAGTTGGCTGCGCCTGGCATCTGCAGGGACACGTCATGCACAGCGCTGCGAATGTGCAAAGAAGGAAACGCCGTGGCCAGCCCGCACAGCACTCTGTATAAGACTACCCTCGCGAAGCTCGCGGCCAGACTGCAGCCGGCGAGGATCGCGCCCGCGACTGCAAACATATCAGAACATGCCTCAGCAAAAAAGAATACTCGCGGCCCCGCGTACAAGCAGATGGCCGAGTAAGTAAGACCGAGGTGGAAGCCGCTCTTCTCGGCTACGGAATGTCTGGTGCCACGAGCTCGTAGAACTTCTCAAGATCTGCACAAAGCGTGGACAGCTCGAAACCTCCCAGTCGGGCGCGTTCGTCGAGCATCGCGCGCTGCCAGCCTGCTCAGCGCACTCCTTGTCTCTAGAACCCGCCCCCCAAAAAAATGAACGGCGCCCTATCTCCCAGGCGCGCGCCGCCCCCCGTCTCACCCTACCCCAGACGCGGAAGAGGGATAGGATAAGAGCAATTGGGCGCAGTCCAGCACCTTCTGGCTTACCCTGGAAGACCATCACCGCGGAGCATTTCAGGGCCAACTTGCCGGGGCCCCTCTCCCAAGTCATCCCGACATCGATGAGGCGGTCGATACACGCCCCGGGCAGACATAACCATGAACGCGGGCTCCAGCAATCCACCCCGAGGCCGCTTGCGCGCTTGAGTCCCCCCCAGCCCATTTGACCGTTTGAGGAGAAGGTCTCGGGAGACCAAACGAGGCCCGTGCCATGGCCACCTGGGCCCCAGCGAGGCCCGAACGGCGGCGCAACCAGCATTTGCCTCACCCGTCGAGCAGCGCCTCGACAGCAGAACCGCCCCCGGAGCTCCCGGCCCTCCTTGGCCAGCGGCCCCGCGGCGACATTCTTGCCCTTGGAGAAGGCGCGGGCAGCCTGTCCCCCTTTGCGGTCGCCACCTTAGCCCCCCCCCCCCCCCCCACCTAGACCAGCAGGCGCGCGGGACCTTGACAGCAAGATGCCGTGGGCGGAGCGAGCGGCGGGGAAAAAGTAACCGATCTCATAACCGTCGGCGGCAACAATGGCCTCGATCATGTCAGCGATCCAGGGGGCAATCACCAGAAACTGAAGCTGCAGCAGAGACCCGTCTAGCCGAAGCAATCCTCCTCGAACTCCAATCCAAAGAGGTGAGTCAGCGCCACAATCAGTGCAAAGGCACGCCTTGCTCGGCAGAGCCGCGAGGGAGCGCGAGGAACGCAGTTGCGGAAAACAAATAGTGAACCACTTCAACCTCAAAACTGCCCCCACCGACAAAATACGTCTGCTAACCCATCAGATCCCCCAATAAACCTATCACGGCCTTCCCCATATAGGTCGCAAGCCCTGCAAAGCTAGAGCTCCGCGTGAATCACCCATTGGCCCCAAGACCCCCCGAAGTCTAACTCGCCGATCTCGCCTGCGCCCCGGGGCCACATGTCTTCGGGCGCTCTAAGGCATCCAACGGGCACCTCGGCAGGGAACCTCTTCCAAGTACATCTCAAGTGGATAGGGGTGGACAACGAGACCCCCTTCAACCAGAGCCCCGCTGGAGAGCGAGGCGAAATCGGCGCATCGATCAGCGCGCGGTTCTTGTCAACGCAAGACGACGCACCCTGCGCAAGGATGGGGGGAAACGGAAAACTGATCCGGATGAGCACGCGGCTTGGTCAGTTGCTACCACGGCGGCTCCAACGCGGGAGCACCAGTCCCTGAGTTCGTTGCAATTCGGGCCCAAGTCGGCATCGCATCCAATATCCAATGAGGCAGTCAGGCTTTCCAAGTATCGGTCCAACGAGGCCACCGTGCCAACATTAGCCCCCGTGACCCCAATGCTGCGGCGGAAATAGATCGAAGCCCCTGGGAACTACAGCTTGAACATGACGTGCCAAGACTCTCCCAGAGGCCTCAGGTAGCTTGCTGATCCTGCGTTTGGCTCGCGAGCTGGTCGATGCGTCGGAGACCCATTGCCAGGGCGCCTGCAGAGCTGGCCAGCGCGCGGCCCCCAGTCTGAACAGCTGGGCAGAAGTCAGCTGAAATGCCCCGACATGCTTGGCAATGATGTCAGGGTCCACAACACTGGTCTCTGGTCTAGCAAAGAACTGGGGCCCCGGCCCATCAAGGCCTTCATCCATTCTCCAGTCCAGGACGGTCTCACAGAAACTCCAACAGTTGGCGCATCCAGAAAAGAATTTCCATGACGCAGCGGAATCCCTGTTGGTCCTGGAACATGCTCTAGGCGCAGCCGGCGGCGCTGCCCCAGGAACAAAGGCAAACACAGACACTGGAGCTGACGGGGCCGCTCACCTGCACTCGGGCTTCGATGCATCCACAGGCCGACGTGCTCCGCCATGCGGGGCGCTACAAGGCCCCCCCCGCGATTCCCGCCAGCGGGGAACTTCCCGCGGATTCAAGGGCCCAAGCGCGCCCAGGTCTCGCGGGCGCCGCTGCCACTGCGGGGCCCCCACTATCTCAGGAGCCAAAAGTGCGGCCTCTGCCGTCAAGGGAGCCCCAGTCCGCCTGGTAGCCGAACTTCTCGAACTGGAGGTACCATCGAGACTTGTGCGCATATGCTAGGGGCTGCACCTGACGTCCAGGAACAGCGGCTCAGGACGTGGCACAGGTATCGGAAATCCAACATCAGGCCATTCACAATCGACAACCTTGTCCGTCATGACCTCACAGCCAACCTTCAGGCCTCGCCGCGCGCCCGCATCAGAGGTCGAAGCTGGCCTGCCCCCCGCGCTGGACACAGCGGGCGCCCTTGCCGTCGTCGAGGCCGGCAACTGCTCTGGGACGGGGGGGGGACTTTGCAAGAATGAATCTTGCCCCCCCTCCCTCAGCGGACGCTGGACTGGCCGCGCAACCCCGAGCGGGGGCCACTCGACAGGGCCCAGCACGCTGCCGCTGCCAGTCGCGCCGCCTTCTCCGGCGCCGCCTGCCAGCAGCCGCCGCGGCGCCGCGCCCGCGCCGCCCACCTGGTCCACCACCATGGAGCGGTCGCGCGGTTACCCCTGGCTCGGGGGCGGGGCTGACGGGCGCCCCCAGAGCTGCCCCCCGCCCCGCCCAAGCCAACGCGCCGCCCCTCCAGTCTTCTGCGGCCCCGCCCACGCTGCACCCCCACCTGCAGCGGCACGCCCCCCCGCGCCGAGCGCCGACGGCGGCGCGACGGCCCGCTGCGAAGCCGACGGCAGCCCGAGGGCCCGGGGCGCCCGGAGGGCCCACGGGCACCACAGATGACTCTCGGGCAGGCACTGCAGCAGCGGCCGCATCCGCCTCTGCGGTCCGCGACGAGGCGGGCCCGCCCCTCTCGCCGTTCACCTCGCGTGTGCACCTGGGGGGCAGGCCCCAGCAAACCACTTGGCGACTGAGCCCAGCCCCTCTCGCTGTTTACCACGTAGGTGCACCTGGGGGCTGGGGCTTGTGTTCTCATGTTATCGAGGCTACCCCCGCTTCTGACGCTTGTCAGCTGCCGCCTGGATCTGAGACTGCAGCTTCTTCCTGGCTTCTTGAAGAGTTGCTCTTGCTGCCTCGACTGCCTCGCCTTCGGCTTGAGCTGCTCTCTCTCTCTCTCTCTCTCTCTCTCTCTCTCTCTCTCTCTCTCTCTCTCTCTCTCTATATATATATATATACATATGTTTCTCTCTCTCTCTCTCTTTCTCGCTCTCTCCCTCTGTTGCTGCACGAACCCGCTCGGCGGCGTCCGCAGCCAACTGTTCGTCTGATTCGTCGAATTCCACGCCCACGTCATCTGACGGCGCAGCGGGAGGGGGGAAACACTATTGCGGGCAGCCACCGCTTGGGCCCCCAACATGCTGAAGAGCGCCTGCAGGTGATTGCTTGCCTGCTCGTCGCCCCTCTGAGAGCGAAACCATGCCCTGAACTCCTCGGATGTCGCACCCATCTACTGCTCTTCCATCCTGAGAACAGGTCCATCGGCGTAGGCCACCGACGTGGCGAAGCTCACCTTGGCTTCCCGCTCGAGGACTGCAACTTGGCGCCTCGCCTCCTCCACAGCCTGCTGAGCGTTGACGAGCCGCGTCTCGAGAAGATTGTGCAGCTCCTCGACTTCCTGCTTGACTGCCTCGAACTTGGTCTCCAACGTAGTAGCGCACTCACGCGCCCGCTCCAGCCTGGGTGCAATGCTGTGCTGCTGGATGTGGAAGGGTTTGGCATCGCTGCTCATCTTCTGGGGCTTGGCCACCTGCTCCTCCGCCAACGACGCGTCCTCCTGGTGAGTGAACACCCTCGCGGCCTTCTGCCAGTAGACCAAGCGTTCCTTGGAGTCCTTTTGCTCGTTGCTGGTCGCGGTTGCGGGCTCAGCCTCCATCCTCCATGGCGGCGGGGAAGATGGGGCGGAAGCGGGCTCCTCGAGCCCATCGAAGCGACTGATAATCTTCTTGAGCGTGGAGTCCAGATGCAGGCGGCGCGCCCGCACTCCACTTCCCCCTAGGCGTTTTGCCTCCGCTAGCACCTAACGAAGTGACCTTGTCATGAGCTGTGTTGGTCACCTTCTGTATTGACCGAGGGGCCGCCGATCCGCACGCACATTCGACACGCGACGCCCAGTTACCTGAGCGGTGGCACGTAGTGCATGCTCACAGCGGCTTCTTTGGGCCCAAAAGAACCCCTTCGAACCCATGGGCGGATAGAATGAAACGGAATTGCTCCCACGGGAGCTCACATAAACGCACAGTGGGCGAGGCAGTGGTGCCTACCTACCCACAAAGCAAAGGCTGCCCTGGCCAGCTGTCTTGACGAGATGGCAATTTGAGCCAAAATGGCTGGAGCCAAAATGGCTACGGTCCTCCTCCTCCTCCTCCTCGTCCTCGTCCTCGTCACCGTCCTGCGCCTCCTCCTCCTCCTCCTCCTCCTCCTCCTCCTCCTCCTCATCCTCCTCCTACTCCTCCTACTCCTCCTACTCCTCCTCCTCCAATCCGATCCCCTCAAACCCACTTCACTCCACCCGCCTGCCATTCCCTCGCCTCCGCTCCTCCACTCCAATCCTGACGTTCCCATGCCCGCCTTCACCCGAAGCTCGTCAGTGGCCGCACCAATCAGCTGCGCCGTGAATATCTCCCTGCAGTGATCCAGGGCCTCCCGTCGGAGACGAATCACCCGCCGGTTCTTCGTCATCATCATCATCATCATCATCATCATCATCATCATCATCATCATCATCATCAGCAGCAGCAGCAGCAGCAGCATCATCATCATCATCATCATCATCATCATCATCATCATCATCATCATCATCATCATCATCATCATCATCATCATCATCATCATCATCATCATCATCAGCATCATCATCATCATCATCATCATCATCATCATCATCATCATCATCGCCATCCTCATCCTCATCCTCATCCTCATCCTCATCCTCATCGTCATCATCATCAGCAGCAGCAGCATTTTCATCATCATCATCATCATCATTATCATCAGCATCCTCATCATCATCCTCATCATCATCCTCATCACCATCAGCATCATCATCGTCATCATCAACATCAGCATCAGCATCAGCATCAGCATCAGGATTAGTATCAGCATTAGCATCATCAGCATCATAATCAGCCTCATATTTATCATCATCGACATCATCATCAGCAGCAGCATCATCGTCATCAGCATCATCATCATCGTCATCCGCATCAGCATCAGCATCAGCATCATCGCCATCAGCAGCAGCATCATCGTCAGCATTACCATCACCAACAGCAGCATCATCATCAGCAGCAGCATCATCATCACCACCACCACTCATCACCAGCATCATCACCAGCAGCATCAGCAGCATCATCAGCATCAGCATCATCATCATCAGCAGCATCATCAGCAGCATCATCAGCAGCATCATCATCAGCATCAGCATCAGCCTCATCATCAGCAACAGCATCAGCATCAGCATCAGCATCAGCATCAGCATCAGCAGCCATCATCACCAACTTCACATACATCATCCGTATCACCATCAGCATCACCACCACCACCACCAGCATCCTCGTCAGCATCACCACCACCACCACCACCATCATCATCATCATCATCAGCAGCAGCAGCATCAGCATCACCCTCCTCCTCTTCCTTCTCCTCTCTGCTGCTTTTCTCCGCAGTTCAAGAAACACACGTTGCAGCTGTGAGTGCAATTGCAAGGACTTCCCGCGAAGCCTCGTCTACGGCAATGACTCCGCTCCGAAAACTGAGCACGGCGTGTCTATGAACGTGCCTGCTGCCACGAGTGGCTCATACGTCCATGTTCCTGCGTGAGTGCTCCACGCGGATGCTGCGCAGCACTCGTCTCGGAGCCCGCCGTCGGTCGTCATCGTGATTGTCATCGTCATTGTCATCGTCATTATCAACATCGTCGTTTCCTTCCCTCCTCGCCATCATCGCATGCCCTTTCACGTTCGTCATCCTCGTCGTCCTGCCCATCCTCGTTGTCACTAGTTTCCTGCACATCATCGTCCTTCTCTCCAGGCTTCCACCCCGCTACAGGAAGCTGATCATAAAGGAAAGTCTACTGGATGATTCGCCGATGTCTCGCCGCTGAAACGACCGTCTGCCCGACCCTGCGATGCGACACATCAGCGTCGAACGGAAAGGGAGGAGCAGGGGAAGCAGCAGGGGGGGTGGAACAGGGGAAGCTGGAGGTGGAGGGACGAGGAAGGGGGAGCTGGAATGACGCGCTTCCGTCCGAAGGCGCCGCAGCCGCAGCTACGGCCAGCACGTCTGGTCTGGAGGGCATACACCGAAGGATGAGGGCGGAGAGGCAGAAGAAGGAGATAGATGGGAAGCCGTTTGCTCCCTCTCCTCCGCTCGCTCCCGCGGTTCAGCGGGGGGGGGAGGGGCAGGCAACACTTCGGACACCAGGTCTGTCCAGGCCCCGAGGCCACAAGCACTCCCCCAGGCCTTCCTCGCAAATCGGGAGGCGCCGCTTACGAGACAGGGGTGGTGGGATGACCTACGCCTTGGCGCGGCCCATGGGGACCGCGAGTGGTAAGCCGATCGGGTACGTGTGCGGTGGCCAGGCCGCTCCAGGGCCCGCCTGCGCACCCGTGGCAGCAGCGCCGCCTGTACACGCGCGCAGGGATGCGCGATGCGGGGCATAGGGGAAGCGAGCGGTACCACCCGTGGGCATCCACGGCGGCGGCCCAGTAAGAACAGGCGACGGGACAGGTGCCAATGGTTCACGCAACCTTTTGGCGGAGAGGGGTGCCAGCACCGGTGTATTGAGCGTCGATAAGAGGCGCGGAGGTTGCCACGGGGGGGCGCCCCAAGGGCCGCTGCTGGCTGAATGGCCTGTTGCAGGCCGTCCGAGGCCTTGCGATCGCTGGAACCTGTCAAGCAGCGGGGCTAACTGTTCCTGAATCTGGAGAAGGGAAAAGCGCCAGCTGGTTCGCTGCTGGCGTGCACGAGCACTGGCGATGGGAATGGTTTCGCGGTCACCTTGGTGCTAGCTATTTGCCGCAGTGAGGCTGTTGCGTGAAGGTATGCCTACGGCCCGCGCATTGGGCGGCACCGCTGGCGCTGTGACCGTGGCCCCTGGCCTCACGGCCACCCCTGCCAGAACCCTGGCCGGCCGAAGTGGGGGGCCAGTTGAAGCGTGGGCTCGGGGTAACTCGCGGGTTCTTGTGGCAGCAGCAAGCGCAGTAAATGTTTTTCCCTTGAGCCAACAAGAGTACGCGTGAGATCATGACACGCACACTATATGCAAAACCTGAGACACAAATTATGCTCACCTGTTTCACAGGTAAGACTTTCTCCCAGGTTCTGCAGCCCCGAAGCGCTAGGCCCCTGTGGCTTGCGCCTTTCGCAGTACGTCTCCTGAGACGACTGCGCAACCCTCTTAAAAGAAAAGGAAAGCAGGAAAAGCATCCTGACACTTCAGCAACAGACTTACTGAAACATGGCATTGGAGGACAAAGCAGAGGTGGAGAGAGAGAAGGAGGAGGGGGAGGGACCACCACCACCACCAACCTCCTGGACCAGGTCTTGGAACTCCTGCCACGTCACCAGCTGCTGGCCCTCTAGAGTCTTCCTGGAGGCGGCCTGGGTCCGGCTCTTGAGTCCTGGCGTCGTGCGTCGTCGCTCTACCTCCTCGGATTCGTCGACGAGGATCAGCTTCCCGCTGATCATGAGGTCGAACAGTGCTGCGTTGCTCTTGGTGATGTCGTCCTTCGTCAGGGCGTCGACTGGCATTCGGCCATGGGGAATCCAGCGGATTTTCCCCTTCGCCTCCTCCAGGGCAGCGCATATGATGGCCATGTCGATGGCCGTCCTCCTGTCCCGGGCGCTGGCGTTGCCTTCCTTCATCATGATGTCGTAGATGCTCTTGGCGTCTACCACGTGGACCTGACGCTCACGAGAGCCTAGACGACAGTCGCTCCGGAGCATGGTCGTGAAGGGCCCGGAGCCACGACGGTGGTCCTGCACGTTGACATCCTGGAAGACCACGTCCCGGTACAGGATCTGCAGGAACTCGACTTCAGCGACAGCAGCACTGAGAGCCTGAGTCTCGCCAGCGAGAGTCGACGGCACCTTCCGGCGAAGCTTAGAGCTTCTCCAGGACAGCATCGAAGCCTTGACGGCTTGATTGCTGAGGACGTCGGCGTCGGCAACAAGCACCATCCAGGCCCCCTGCGTCGGGTCGTCGGGTAGGCCCTTGTCGTCCAGCATGTCTTCTTTGGCGCCCACGCCGCCGGCGTCCGAGAAGGAGACAAAGGCCATCCTCTCCGGATCCAGTCTCCACACCGTCAGTCCTCGAGAGGCGGTGGATCGGAGGTGTCGGACGAGACGGTTGGCCAACGACACGTCTCCGGTAGTCGGTGCCTTTAGCCTGCTGGCGAGGATCGAGGCCACTCCTGCTGCCTCGGGTCTGGTCTCTCGTCCTACCCAGTTGAATTTGTATACCAGTGATCGGAGGGCCTTGAACTCGGAGTGTTCGAGAGGGGAGTCTTTGCGGGCCAGGCGGCCTCGGGCCACAGATATGGGCTTGACTTCTTCTAGAATGTACTTCTCTTGGTCCAGCACAGCACGGCTAGGACCAATCGTCACCCTCCGGCCGGCAAAGTCGACCGGGCCCTCGTGGCAGTTCCTGTACTTGCCGAACTTGAATCGGGATTCCAGCGTCTGTCGTAGCCAGCTCCTGGTCGTAGAGTCAGCGCTGGCGATGAAGAAATCATCGACCTCAAGAAGAACCATGTTCAGGATCTGGCCCCGGGAACCGTACCGCACCCACCAGCAGGGTTCGAGGAGGCTCTTGATGAACCCGTGCTGCTGGAGGAACTTGATCACCGTGCGTCTCCAGGCGACTGGGGCGTCGTCCAGGCCGTAGACGTTGACCCGCAGTAGAATCAGTGATCCCTTTGCCAGCTCTATGCCCTCGCACGGTTCGACGTAGATGTCCCCCTGCGACCGTGTCATGGGGTCGGACTGGCAGAAGGCGTTTTTGACGTCAGCGATGTCCGCCAGCATGCCCGAATTCATGAGCACCTGGACGAACAACATGATGCTGGTCGTCTGGGGAGTCGGGGCATAGACCTGGAGAGATCCTGAGTCTGGGTCACGGTGTCCGTGAACGCACCAGCGGGATTTGGCCAAGGGCTCCGATCCGGTGCCCTCCACGGGCTTCCAGCGCCGGACCATCCGACTCGAGATAATCCGCTCCGGTTGGGCCTTCCGCACGGCTTCCGCCTTGGAGGGAGGTATGACCTCCACCGCTCCGGTGGCCATCATCGCCTCCCATTCTTTCTGGTCGGCAGCTCGAAACTTCTGTCGTTCATCGGGCGTAAGCTGCTTGAGGCTGACCTCGCCTCCACGGCTGGCAGCGAAAGAGCCGCTCCCCGGGGCAATCAGTCCAGTCCAGTCGTCGCTGTGACCATCCAAGACCTGGCTGGCCAGGACCGCCTGGACCCCCTGGGTACCACCACCACCACCACCGGGGAGGAGGAGGAACTCTTCCCTTTCCTGCTCCACTCCTGCCAGTCCCTCCTGCCAGTCGTGAGGCGACCGGCTCCGGCCTCGGACGCGGCCCGTCTCGAAGTCCTGGATGATGTCCGAAACTGGCCTCCTACCCTCGGCCCGAGAGATTGCCGGGCGCTCCTCCCCTTCTTCGCCGCCCGGGGAGGGAGGAGGAGCAAGGGCGGAGGACGGAGCCGGCGGAGCGGGAGCAGAGGCCGGAGGTGGGAGACCCGGAGGAGGAGGAGAGGGAGAGGAGGGCCCTGAATCTCCGTCGAGGAGTCGGGCTCTCTTGACCTCGGGTGGGCTGCTCGCAGCCCTCGATCTTTGGATGCACAAGGGCACGTCCTCTGGCTGCCTCAGCCTCGTTCTGGGAGTGGGACGGCTCGCCTCCGGAGGAGCAGGAGGAGGAGGAGGAGGAGGAGAGGCAGGGGAGCCTTCTAGCTCAGCCTCACCCCCGACAGGTCCCGTCTCAGAATCGGGATCCGTCACTTGCCTGGAGCCTCCGCCTGATGGTCCAAGATCCTCCCCGGACCCCTCCGCGATGGAGGGAAGCCTGGTCCGCTCGCTGCCGGCTTGAGCGTCCACCGACCCCGCCTCCGAGGGGGGCCTCGGTCTTCCCAGGGCCTGTGACACGGACTCCCTTGGGTTGGGCGGAGGCCCAAAGGTCGACGGAGGAGAGGGAGGAGACGGCGCTCCGACACTCTCGGGATCCTGAGCCGACGGAGGGACGGGTCCGGAGGTGCTCGGCACCTGGGGCCCTGGGTCGACGCCGGGCCTGGCTGGTTCGCCCCAAGCCTCATCAGGAGGTGGTCCCTCCCGCTGTACGTCCACAGCGGCCGCTCTCCGGGTATGTACCTGGGCCAGGAGCTCCTGCCACTGTGGACTCTGGGCCAGCTGAAGACCGCACTCCTCCTCGGGACTCGCAAGCCTGACTTGCTCGACAGAGCATTTCCAGAGCCTAGCCCGAACAGCCACCCAGACCGTTCCCCTTTCGCACAGCACGACCACCCCGGGACCGGTCCAGCAGGCCCTCCTACGCCCCAGGGCGTCCGCCCTTGACGACGTCCTGCTGAGATTTCGCCACACGAACACCCACTGGCCTGGAGTGAACTCCTTGAACGCGGGTCCCCGGGCCCTCGAGGCACGGCTTATCTTCTCCCGAGCCGTGGTCTCCATGGCCAGTCTGCGGGCCACGGCTCGGACCTCCTGGGCTCGCGCAAACTCGGCCCCTGCTGAGTCTTGCTCAGAAGCCGGACAGGTGATGTCGTGCCATCCTGGGAGACCGCGAGCGTCGTCGGACAGAAGCTCGTGAGGCATGCGGGGGTTGCGGCCAAAGACTAACTGCTGAGGGGAGAACCCCCCCCGGTGCCAAAAACAGTTTTTATGGGCGACAAGCTCGTGGGTCAGATCATCAAGCTCCTCGACGCTGCTGGGGAGGGACACTCCGGCGTCGATTTCGGCCTTCAGGCGGCCCTTGACCCAGGCACCGTGGCGTTCAACCCTTCCGTTCTGCCACGGACTGTCGGCATCACACACGTGATGGCAGACGCCCCACTGTTCAAGGCCTCGAGCGAATCGCTCTCCAAACTCCGCCCCCCCATCGGATATCAGAAAGTCGGGAGCCCCGAAAGGCCTGACCCAGCTCGTGGAGAAAGCCCTCCACACGGTGACCGCCCTGGCGTCAGTCAGGCGGGCACAGACTTGCAAGTTAGAGCCGTGGTCGACTATATTCATAAACGGATAGGTCGTTCCAAGAAACTCCAGGTAGAACAGATCGATCCCCACAATGTGGTTGAACCTGAAAGTCCTGGGCATGGCGACCTTCCGGTGGTTGCTCGAGCGCTGCCGTTCCTCACATTCGGAGCACCGAAACTTACATCGAGCCCACCGCACTAAGTGTCTTTTAACCCCCCCCCGCCCTTAACACGCGACAGAACTTCCGGGAGTCCGGATGACCCATATTCACCTGCAATTTGAAAATGAGCCGCTTCTCTTCCTCGCTGGGATCGGGGTCGCTTGGCACTTCGGCCTTGCGCCGGTCGACTCGGGTCTCTGGCTCATCTCCGCTGCTCTCGGAACCTTCCGCCTCGGCTTCCTGCTCTTGGCCCGGAGGCTCGCTTCCGTCGTCTGCCGCCGGGAAGGCCTCGGAGAGCTCGGCCCACGTGGGTCGGGCTCGAGCTGAGGCGCCACTCCACTGGTCTGTCGCCGCTCGGGCAATCTTCTTGACGAACTTGGGGGTGTACTTGGCAGCCCTTGAGGTCTGCTGGCTACCTTCTAACACCGCGTGGCGGTGAGAGCTCCCGAATGATGCCCGGGTGATTCGTGAGGATCCCCGTTGGCTTTTTGTTCAGACCCCTCGCGTCGACCTGGAGGCCGAACTGACACATGTCTATCCTGACCCTCTGAGCCCCCGGGAGAGAAGCCACGTAGGACACGACATGGGAAGCCCAAGAGCTAGCGAACAGGGGGTGCTCAAAAGCGAAGTACCGGTCCTTAGCATGTCTCTGAGCAGCGATCTCCATGCACAAGATCAGGTCTCTCAGACCGCAGCGGACCTCCTGTTGCCAATCGCTCGGATCTCTCCGGTTCTTATTCAGACGATCGATCGCTGAGAAGACCTTGCACTCGGAGCTAAGCCAGACGACCTCAGGGTCCTCGATCTCAATCTGTCGCCAGAGAGCCTGCACATGGAGCCTCTTAGAGGAGTCCCAGCCCGTGAGGAGGTCCTTGCTGGGGTCCTTGCCGAGGGGCCCTCCTAATCTCCCGACTTCTGGGGCAATGCGAGGGGGAGAGAAGACTTCGAGGAAAGCGGTCTTGGCTCGAGACCGGCTAGTGTAGCACCCGTCAGCTGCTTCCTCGCCGAGAAACGCTTGCACTGAGATCCCTAGGCTTGATGTGGCCTGTCGCTCCAGGGCCTTCGACACTTGTCCTGGACAGGCCACCTCGTGATCATCGTTGGTGACATCTCCGTCCAGGTAAAAGGATCCGGGCGCCCCCGGACTAGCAACACTCCGAGGCTTCTCGGCCGAGACTCCCGGACTGCCCGCGGCGAACGTCGGGAAGCAGAAGGTGGGACGGCCCTGGGGGAGGGGGCCCGAAGAGGAGCTCTGGAGGGAGAAGGAGAGCCCTTGTCCATGCGCCTCGTGATCATGACAGGCGCAGTCGCTGGAAAAATCTGCTGCCAACTGCAGCGCCAGAGCTGGGGCCTCTTGGGCCCTCGATCGTGTATGCGAGCCTCGCATTGGCTCACTCAGATGAGGTCCTTCCCCGTGTACGTGCCCGTGGTCGTCGTAGTCTGCGTGGTCCACGGGTCTCCGCTGCTGCTCTGTGCTCCGCCTCCGCCCTGAGCGCCGGAGCTCATGTTCGGCGTCACGTGCCAGTCCTGCGGGGCGTCGAGGTCGAAGTGCTGAGGTCCCGTACTGCTCGCTGCTGCAGCCGAGGCCCCCTGCCGCATCTGCCGGTTCTGGTTCTCGACCAGGCCCTGCACGGCGGCGCCGATGGACACCATCATCATCACCATCTGGTTGGTGGCCTGCTCGATGTTCCCGGTGCGGGACACCAGGTTGTCCAGCGTGGTCTGGATGAAGTCGAGGTTCTCTCCGAATGACTCCATGGATCCCAGCACCCTCTGTATCGTGATCAGGGCCTGGTGGATCTGGAGGAGGCCCTCCTCCACCTGGCTCGGATGACTCTGCACACTCTGAGCCACCTGGATCATCTGGTTGAGCGTCTCCTGCACGTTGCCGAGGGCCCTCAGACCCTCCGGAATGTTGCGCAGCTGCCACTGCAACGCCTGCAGGTAGCTCGCGAGCTGGTTGACCATGGTGAGAGCTGCCGCCCCCTGCTGGAAACCGTCCGCCTCCTGAAGGATATCCACCGCCCTCTGGGCCGACCTGGCCGCCGCACGGGCTGCCTGAGCAGCCGACTCCGGACGATCGTCTGGTCCTCCAGGTCCCTGTCCGGCTGCGCCTGCAGCTCCCCTCGGTGTCCAAGCGATTCTGGTACCGCATGCTCGACACTTGGAACCGCTTCCCCACTGGTTCCCGTAGTATTGGACCTGATCGGCTGGATGGGAACACTCTGCAGCTGGAGTCGAGCGATCGTTCGACGGCGGTGCCGCCTGTTGGCCCCCGATCGGAATGGGAGCTGGACCGCCCTGCTGAGGGGGGAGCCTGCCCGTCCGCGGGAATGGCTTCGGGAGCGGCGAGAAGGGCAGCGGCGGTGGTGCTGGCTTCGTCAGCACGGGCGCCGGCTTCACAGGAATGGTCGGTGCACCCGCGGCCTGAGGAGGCACCTGTGTGGCCGCTGGGGACCCCTGCGGCCCGCTGCTCGCTGAAGGCTGCTGCTGCTGTGGGGTAGTCGTTGTTCCCGGCTGGGGCTGCGCCCGACCCTGACCTGCCACCACCTCGGGTGGGGGATAAGGCGGCGGTGGCGGCTGGTACCCGAGCCCCTGGGGAGCGAGGCTCACCGGCGCTGGCTGGGGTGGCAGCTGTCCCGCTGCCTCCTGATTCGGAATCGGTACCGCCTGAGCCGCTGCTTGCTGATCCTGCTGAGCGAAGCCCTGCTCGCCTGCCACGTCGGTGTCGGAGTCCGTCTGTACCAGTGGACTCTGCTCTCCACCGTCGCCGCCAACGCCCGCCAAGTACTGCTGGTGGAGCTCCTGCAGCGCCCGCTGAGTCGCGTGGTAGGCACCTGGGAGCTGACGAGGAGCTGGAGAGGGCGCCGCTGCCGCCCCGGTGAGGAAAAGGAACCAGGCCCAGAGCCTCTGGGCCATTGCTGGATGCCGACTGGGACTCTGATTGATCGGTGATCGAGTTGACGAGGTCTGCCTGATGGCTCGAGCCAAGATGGGCTACGGACTCGCTCTCTGCCGGAGGTGCCCCGGATCGTCGGGACTGGGTCCTTGTCGCAGCCCTTGCTGGCCATATCGCCTTAGTTGCCCCAATGGATCTGACGCTAAGCCCCCGAGACGCTAGCTGAGCCCTAGACTGGGAGAGCCCGAAGGGCTCGCACTTGATCCCCATCCGGCGCATGGCCACCATGAGGCCGATCCCCACGACAAAGGCACTGATCCCCGAGACAACCCTCTCGTAGGCCCTCTCGAGGCTCATCATCCGGGCGCCCATTGTCACGAACGGGATGACGGCAAGAGTGATGATGACCAGGATGATGTAAGCCCTCAGGACTCCCGACTCGAGCATCTCTGGCGCGTCGCCAGCGTTCAACTGAAACGAATTCTGTGAAAGAAAGGGGTACTTTCGCAGTGCAGACTCCGGCACACCCAGCGGCATCTCGAGCGCCTGCACAATCGTGGCCATCCGGTGGCCCGAGCCCAGACGTGTCAGCTGGATGTCCGTCTCTAGGGTGGCGGAGGTCATCTTGTTCTGGGGCAGGTCGATGACGCAGCCCAGAAACTCCAGAAGGTTGACCGACAAAATGTGCGGCACCTCTTCCAGCAGCACCGTCGTCTCGATGATGCCGAGCACTCCCCCCATGCACAGCGGGAAGAGAACCGAGGTCACCACCTTCGCGGCACCTCCCACGCCATGAACAGCGCGGGGCCGCTGATGCTGTCGAGGAATCAGCTCGTACTTCATGCCGACGGCAGCGAGAGCCCTTGACTCCCGGTTCAGCGCCGCGAGCCCGACCAGGTCTGAACCCGCTCCTGGGTCCACCAGCCCCTGGGTCGCCCTGGCCACGAGGTGCACGCAGCTGTTGTCCAGCAGCTCCTGGCCGACCTCCTTCCAGTCCTGCAGGGTCTCTGGGGTCACCGCCCACGAGCCTGCTGGGTCTGACGCGACACCGTCGAACGTGTACGCGGCCAGGCCCCGCTTCTTGAACTTGGGGTCGTCCTTGTTGGGGCACTCGCGGTGCCAGTGCCCCTTCTCCTTACATATCCCGCACCGGGTGATCTTCATCAGCTGCTCGGGAGAGAGCCTGGGGCGGCGCCCCTTGCCACGGCCTTTGCCGCGGTCAGGCCGTCCGCGGCCGCCACCCCCCGGTCGCGGGGGAGGTGGGTGCCCCGGTCCAGTCTTCTTGGGGCCGAAGTACTCCCTGTCGCGCTTCGCAGCGCGCTTGATCTCCTTATTCTGCTTCCAGGTACGGCTCGAAGGTCGAGACTCGATCATGGCCAGGGCCTCCTCCACCTGCGTCTCGTCCAGGTCGAGGTCCTCGAGCTCTGCCATGAGCGCCGCCTCGTCGTCCAGCTCGGTGTCGTCGCACTCCTCCTCGTCGTCTTCCTGGTCGTCGGAACCTTCTGAACCACCGACCGGGAAGGAGGAAGGAGGGAGATAATTCTGATCGCCGGGGCCCTCGCCCTCGGCGTAATTGCTCGACACCCTACCTGGCAGGAGCCGCTCAGAACCTGATGCATCCATTTGCCTCAGGGCCCAGCTCACGTCGCCGTACTCGAGCTTCCCTCGAGTGAGCGTCCTGAGGTTCTGCATGCCTTGGGCCGTGAGATTGGCTCCTTCCTCCAGCATGAGCCCCTTCATCTTGGAGGAGATCCAGAGGTCGTTCGTCTCGGCCTCTTGAAACTGAGCTTCACGACGACTCACGTACTGAATGAGCGTCTCCTTGCTCTCGCGAGACGCCTCGAACAGAGCTCGGCGGCCTGCCCGCCGAAGTTCGTCTCCCTCGCGTTCACCTATCATCAGGTCCATGCGGCCGAGCACCACGTCGATCCAGTCGCGGCCCGTGATCTGGGCCTCCGGAATGTCATCGAACTTTGCCTGCATGGCGTAGTCGAAGAGCTTCAAGAACTTTTCTCCTCGCCGCCAATGGGGAACGTCCGTGTTCGTGTTCCAGCGTCGTAGCGCACGGCGCCAGGGTCTGTACTGAGCCCATCCGGGCCACGCTGGTGGGTCGGAGTAGTCCCCTTTTCCCCAGCTGGAACTGGAGTTCGCCCACCAGCCATCCTGCCACTTGTCGTTCTGGCCGGAGTTCTTCCAGCCATCGTCCTGCCACTTGTCGTCCTTGTCGCCTGGCTTGCGCCAGGACTGCGACGGGTCCTTGCCGGAGCTCCAGGGATCCGATGTTGCTGCTGCCTCCCACCAAGGATCCTTCGGCCTCCCGTCGATATCATCACTGTCTGTTGCTGTCTTCCGAGAGGAAGAGCCGGCCGCGCCAGCCGTCTCGGCAGCTGTGCCTGACGGTCTTGCAGCGCCCATGGTCTCACGAACAGTGCCGGCCACGATCTCTCGGAGCTGGTCCATGGAAACCGTCACGATGTTGCCTGCAGCCGGCGTCGCCTCCGCCGATGCCTGCCCGCTGGGGCGGGCTGGGTCGAAGGTCGCGCCAGCGAATCCGTCGTCCTCCTCCGCGGGCATCTCCGCGGCCGCGCCGCCCGGGCGGCGCGAGCCTGGCCCTGGCCGGGAGCGCGAGAGCGGCCTCCGGGCGCAGCCCTCAGAGCTGCTGTCCCTCGCCGCCCATTGGCCCGCCAGCCTGGAACCAGGCTCCGCTACCAACTGTGGCAGCAGCAAGCGCAGTAAATGTTTTCCCTTGAGCCAACAAGAGTACGCGTGAGATCATGACACGCACACTATATGCAAAACCTGAGACACAAATTATGCTCACCTGTTTCACTCTGCCGCTCCTGGGCGGTTGCCGACTGGCCAAGAGAGGGACTACGGCTGCGCGCCTCAAGGTGGCTCTCGACTGCGCTGTCTTCGCCTCGGCAGTTGCCCCGAGGAGGGAAGTCGCTTGCTTCGTCCTCATTCAGCGAGGCCTAAGTCCAAGCGGGGCGAGGCCCCCGCCTTCGAAATCGCCTGGTGGTGCCAGCAAAATATCGTCGAGTTCGTCGAAGTGGTCTGGCCCTGGTGGACCATCTGGCGGAGGTGGTCCTCCTTGTGCGCCTATGCCTCTGCCCCCTTCGTCCGATGGTGAGCGGATTCGGCGTAAGTCTCGAAAGCTCAGACCTGGAGTACCCAGCCCCCCTGCGGGGTAAAGAGAGCGCCCGACGTCGCCAGTCGCATGCGGCGACGGCCGCGTTACGGAGGACAGCGGCAAACTTGCGCCGCTCTGGCAGCGTCGACCAAGCCTTTTGGGACGCCGTGGAACTGCGCCCCCGCGGTGGCGAGTTCATCAGCAGGCTCCTGCGATAGGCCCGACGCGCCCTTCGTTGATGCCGCGCCCCCCTAGATGGTTTTCCACCTTCTAGACTCTGAACAAGTCGGGCTAAGCAAAAAGAGCACGGTGGATTTTTGGCCAAAGGCCCGCTTGGGGTCCACGGGCTGCGGTGGACTATCCGGGAGGAGGTCTTCAAGCCCATCAATGGCCTGGCGCTCAACCAAAACGCGCACCTGCCGTTGTGCCGCGGCGACAAGATCAAGAATGGCAAGCGCTTCGGCCCGCTGCGCTGACTGCGCCAAGCCGTGCCCACGAACAGAGTAGTTGAGCCGGTGGTTTGGACTGTAGTAAATGCTAAGTCCCGGCCTGGCCAGGAGGGGGTGGGTTTGGTGCGAGCAGGCGCCGTCGGAGGCAGCAGAGACCCATCGGGCCCCGTGGTCGTCGGCAAACTCTCAACAAGAACCCCCTCCCGCGCCCCCCAGCAGCGGTCCTGGGAAGGGCTGCGCAAGCTCGACTTCGGCCAAGACAGCCCGGAGTTCGAGGATGCCGGGATCTTCTTCCAGCAGGCCACACCGCCTGGCATGTAGCAGGAGATCCTGCCATTTGTTGATCGCCGATCATGGTATGAATGGCGGTCCTTTCCGTCCCTCAGCAAGGGTATCTTCGCACTGCGTGTTCCCGGGCGTCTTCTTCTCGGTCGCACCATCTGCGCGGGAGAGATGGGGCGGCCGAAAAAACACTCTTGACTCCACAGTGCTGTGTGGTCACCCCCGCAGAAGTAGTTACAGAGGAGGCCGAGTTGCTGGGCGGCACATTTGGCTGTCCATTTGGTTCTGAGGAGCCATGTACTGGCAAAGTATCGAGGCCCTGCTCGACAGCAACGACGGCGCCAAGGTCGCGCCTGGGGGTTGGGGCACGTCGGAGAAATGCCCACCGCTCAGACGCCTGGAGCACGTGCGTGAGGAGCCCGGCTGGCAACTGGATCAGTGATTGGGGGGTGCCCGCGTCGGCGCACTTGGTGGCGAACTCGGGCCGCGTCCGTTCGAGCGAGAGAGGTATTGGCTTGCCACGCTCTACCGACCAGTCCTCCCCCTTGGAAAGATTGCGCCTGGCCATGTAACATCTCGGCTCTGACATTGACACTGGTGTCTCGCCGCACTTGCCTCCTGAGCCCTAGTAGCGCCTCGCTTTGAATGATGGCGCCAACTTCGATAGCGTGGCCCGGGACCACCACGGCAGAGAGGGGCCTTTGTGAGATCCAGGATCGCCCTCTGGGTCGAATCGCAAAAGACGTAGCGTGGTCGCAGAGGTTGCCCGCCCTGTCGCTAGGCGCTTGGACATCCGCGCCAGTGGCGCACATGCTGGCCACAAGGGATCAGACCGCACGAGCTGTCGACTGAATGCCTTCAGGGAGGCGCCAATGCGCGGGATTCTTTGGATCGCCTTCTTCGCCCAAGCAGCTGCTGCGGCTTCAAAGTCGATGCGAGGCCGTCGACCACGGGCGCAACATTGGCGTGGCCCCCCACAAGTTGCACCTGGCGGTGAGTTCTGAGTGGGCGCATGTCCAGGTGAAGCGCAGCAGCCCGGAGATGAAGCGCCTCCCCCAGGGCTCATCCCACAGCTCTACGACGGTGCATTTTGCGTCCTGACATCCTGTCAAACGGAACTGTCTGATTGAGGGGGGCCTGCACTCGAAGACCCGAACTTCGCGTTGCGGGGGGGACACGGGTTCCACGTGTTTTTTCAATGTTCCCCGCCCCCCTCCCCAGTGGAAATAGAGGGCAAAGTGAAGCCTGTGGGTTGGGTCGGGGTGGTTTGGTGGGTGGTGGCGCGCAGCGTACCCCAACACAGCAGATGGTCGAGGCCCGCCACCAGCGCGAAAGCGATTGTCCCCCGCGGCGAGGGTATCGCAGCAGGGTCAGCGGCCCCGGATGCTCCTACACTGGACAGGCCACGTCGGTGAATTCTCCTCCTCCCTACACTGGACAGACCACGTCTATGAATTAGGGGAGAAAAGGGGGAGGGGGGGGGCTCCAGACCTCTGCTCAGTGCGGCTGCTTGGAACCGTGCGTCGTCTGGGGGAGACCAATCCTGCTCGAAACAGGCGCCAAAAACAGACAAGATCTACTCCACGGGGGGTGGGGAGGGGGGGTGCGAGGGCCTGCGCCGATCGGCAAAACAATGAATAAGAAAACGCCCACTTACCCTGGCTGGTGTCCTGGTACATCAAAACTACGTCGGCCACCTGGAATCCACCTTCGACACTACTGCGCACAGAAATGACTGCAAGCGCGACGCTCATCGTCAAAGTTACGTCGGCCACCTGGAAGCCAGCTTCGACACCACTGCGCGTAGAAAGGACTTCGAGTGCGACGCCCATCCAAGGACTTGGTCCTCAGGACAATCTCGCTGCCTCACCACGACATGCCGACCGAACGATTCTCAAACGTCGCGGGAAGATGCCCATCTTGTCCACGCCAACCCACACGCCAATTCCCTAGTCCGTGATCTCTCGCAGCTCAAGGCCACAGAGTGCCCCTGCCACCCTGCTCCCAGGAACCGAGGAGAACTTGGTGGCGAACTCTCTGCATCTCGCCCTACGCTCCGTCGGGTCTGCCACCTCTCGCCACGTCGCCCACGCGCACGATCATAGCGCCAGGGCTGGCCTCCCTTGTTGTGCCACGGGTCCGCAAGTGGGTTCCCACCGACTACTTGCGAGGTGCGTCCACGAGACCCTGGACGTGCGCATCATCCTCAGCTCCAAGGTATCACCTCTCGGTGCACACTCAAGACGGCCGACCAGCGGTGCCACGCAGAATGGACCCCTTCAATTCGTAAAAGCCCTCCTTGGATGAAAATCGCATCCGAATTGAAGATTCAGCCTGTTTAGCCGCATTGGTTCGGCGTCCGATGAGCTCTCTCGCTCCTTTTCGAACAAATGCGGGGCCAGCGAAGCCTAGAACGCGTAACCCATTTTTACTAATTCTAGTTGAAGTCCGTATGCCGCGTGTGATCTGGAAGCCGGAGAACTGCGCACGACGGTTAGCAAGGAAAACCTTGCTTCTACTCTGGTTATGGGATCTCTTGGGAGGTATGCGTCCTAGACTAAACTATTCCTCACAATTGCCAATTGTCGGACGTCTTCCCGGCAGACGCAATAGCAGGTATCTGCCAGGAATGCACCATGTCACATGTCTGGGCATGATCGTGGCGCTCGTATAGCGAGGCGCTGGGAATCTTGGAAATGCGCAGGGCAAAATCGACGACCTGATTTACGCAAACGGCAAGCTGATCGTCGGCGCGTCTGCTAGAACACATGGGAGATGCTGACCGCACGATACGAGACCAACATGGCTAGACAGAACGGCGGTACTAGCTAGTCCCCATAAGGGCAACCTCCTTCTATGGGGGTAGCGTGCTGATGGCTCCGCCGGCCTGAGTTCAGCCGACGTATATGCCAGGCGAGGGAGAAGTTTGATGTGCTGCCACAGGTCTGGTCCCACTCCGCGGTGGCGAGTAGGAGGAAGACGCTGAGGTCCGAAGAATGCGTGCAGATGAGGCCGCTGTAGGCAGGGACAAGAGCAGCAACGGAAGGAGCATGAGGAGAAGAGGCAGGAGGAAGACCAGCAGCACCAAGGGCAGCCATCGACATGACGGCGACAACGAACGGCGACGGCGAGGACGAGGACGACAGACGAACGAGCGCAGCGACGACGGACGACGACGGCGACGGCAGCGACGCAAAGAACGACAACGACTGGCTACCCGCAATCGCGGTGCAGCGCGCACTGGGACGCCCCGCGAAACATGGCGAAGCGGCGAATGCGCACACAGGCAGGCGCGGAACTCAGAGGCAGGATCATCGTTGAAAATACGCTCTCCAGCCGAATGTTCGGTGGCAACTCGTGGCAGCCTCCACTACCATCATGTCGGTCAACGGCAATCGACGCTAATCGACGCGAGTCGACGGTGGTCGACACCAAATCGACGCTAATCAACGCTAACCGACTCAATCGACGCTAATTCGGCGCTATCTCATTGACTGCCAGACGCTACTCGACCCGAAATACGGAACTAAGACGGACGGTATACAAAACTCCCCTCTGGGGAAACCAAAAGATACCGATACCGCTACTCCACGGACACTTCCACGGTGCGTTCTGACCACAGTTTTGAAGATAATCCAGCGGTGGCAACGAGGGCCTCCCAGGAGACCCAAAAAAGGGCAAACGAGGTAAGGGTAGCGGTATGGGTACCTTGTCCTTCGTTGACGAATGAGGAGGAGGAGGAGGAGGAGGAGGAGGAGGAGGACGAGGATAACGAGGAGGAGGAGGAGGGCCGCCTTCTCGGGCTTCTTTCGCCTCACGTAGCCCAGAGCTAGGTTCAATCGCAGCCGGACCTCCAGCTCGGCATCCTGCCCGGGGGGACGGCCTCTCCCCCTCGCTCTGCTCACGGGGCTCATCCTTCTTCTTCTCCTCCTCCTATTCCTCCTCCTCCTCCTCATCCTCATCCTCGTCCTCCTCTTCCTCATCCTCCTTAGCATCCAGAGCTCCTCCACACTTCTCTCCTCCTCCTCCTCCTCCTCCTCCTCCTCCTCCTCCTCCTCCTCCTCCTCCTCCTCCTCCTCCTCCTCCTCCTCCTCCTCCTCCTCCTCCTCCTCCTCCTCCTCCTCCCTACCCTCCTCTCGGGACGGCTCTCGCAGCTCTCTTGGGCTGTTCTTGGAGCCTCGTCGGGGTCTTTTTGGGGCCTCTCATGGATCGGGGGTGTGTTGGGGGCCTCTGGGTGGTCCCGGAAGCCTCTCGGAGGTCTCTGGAAGCATCCTGCTCCCGCTCTTGGGCCCATCTTGGACCTTTTCTGGGGTGGTCTGGGGCTGTCCTGGACGCCTCTTTGGCAGTCTTGGAGCCTTCTTGGCCCGTCTCGGCGCCGTCCTGAGGGTCTCTTGGGTGATCTTGGGGCGGTCTCGGGAGCCTGTTCGGCGCTCTTGGACCGTTGGAAGCTCGAAAATGCGAGAAGCCAAAAACATGTAAAACAACAAATGAAAATCTACGATTTTGGCCTCTTCGGGCCGTCCCGGGACGCCTTTCAGACCTCTCTTGGGGTCTCTTGGAGGCCACCTAGGAGCATCGAGAGCCGTCGGAAGGCTATCTTGGGCTGCTTGGGAGCGTCTTGGGCCATCCTTTCGCAATCTGGGGGCTCCTGGGAGGCGTCTTGGGCCCTGCTGGAGCGCTGCGGAGGCTTCCCGGAAAGGCCGGAGGGGCGGTACCGGGAGCGTCCCCAAGATGTCACGGGGAGGTGTGGAACCCGGGCCGGGGGGGGCGGCATCGATTTGTTTATTTCTTATGTGTCTGTGCATATATATACACGTATACATACACACGTGTGTACATATGTGCATATATGTTTATGTGTGTGTATATGTATACGTATACGTATATGTATATGTATATGTATATGTATATGTATATGTATATGTATATGTATATGTATATGTATATGTATATGTATATGTATATGTATATGTATATGTATATGTATATGTATATGTATATGTATATGTATATGTATATGTATATGTATATGTATATGTATATGTATACGTATACGTATATGTATATGTATATGTATATGTATATGTATATGTATATGTATATGTATATGTATATGTATATGTATATGTATATGTATATGTATATGTATATGTAGATGCATATGTAGATGTGTATGAATATGTATATGTATGTGTATATGTATATGTGTATGGAAGTGTAAATGTATATGTATATGTATGTGTGTATGTGTATGAATATGGTCATGGATATGGATATGGGTATGGATATGTATATGCATATGTATGTGTATATGTCTACGTATGTGTATGTGTATATGTATATGTATACGTGTATATATATGTGTGTGAATGAATATGTATATGTCTATGTATATGTAAATGGTTATGTACATGTACATGTACATGTACGTGTACATGTATAGGTAAATGTATGTGTATGTGTATATGGATAGGTATGTGTATGTGTATATGTAAATGTATGTGTATATGTGTATGTAGTTGTAGGTGTATGTGTATATGTATATGCACATGTACATTTATACACATATACATGAATATGTGTGTATATGTATATGCATATGCATATGGATATGCATGTGTATATGTATGTGTATATGTATGTGTATGTATATATACGTGTATATATATATATGTATACGTATGTATGTATGTGTATTTGTATGGGTATATGTATATGTATGCGTAAATGTATGTGTAAATGTATATGTGTATGTATATGTATATACATATACACATACATATACATATACATACATATATGCACAAGTGCAGATCCATATATATATATATATATATATATATATGGTAGCCCCCCCCCACATGATCATACATGTTCGTCTTATTCTTGATCGTCGTCGCTCCTCCTCCTCCTCCTCCTCCTCCTCCTCCTCCTCCTCGCGGCGCTCTCGGTGCAAGGAAACGCTGTGTATTTTTGGTTTTTGTGGTTTTTTTGGTCTGTGAAGCCACGAAACACTGTGTATTTTTGGTTTTTTTGGTTTTTTTGGTTTTGCAAGCCCCCATGCTCGCCGCGGCCGCCCTCCCAGCGCCCCTCTCTCCGCCTCCCCAGACCAGAAAAACCAAAAATACACAGTGGTTGGCGCCCCTGGTGCAAGGAAACGCTGTGTATTTTTGGTTTTTGTGGTTTTTTTGGTCTGTGAAGCCACGAAACACTGTGTATTTTTGGTTTTTTTGGTTTTTTTGGTTTTGAGAGGCAGAGAGAGGGGCGCTGGGAGGGCGACCGCGGCGAGCATGGGGGCTTGCAAAACCAAAAAAACCAAAAAAAACAAAAATACACAGTGTTTCGTAGCTTCACAAACCAAAAAAACCAAACAAACCAAAAATACACAGCGTTTCCTTGCATCGGGGGCGCCAAACACTGTGCATGCTTGCTTTCTTTCTTGATTCGGGAGGCACAGAGACAGGTGCTGGGAGGGTCTATTACTACTACTACTACTACTACTACTACTACTACTACTACTACTACTACTACTACTAAACGCTGTGTATTTTTGGTTTTTGTGGTTTTTTTGGTCTGTGAAGCCACGAAACACTGTGTATTTTTGGTTTTTTTGGTTTTTTTGGTTTTGAGAGGCAGAGAGAGGGGCGCTGGGAGGGCGACCGCGGCGAGCATGGGGGCTTGCAAAACCAAAAAAACCAAAAAAAACAAAAATACACAGTGTTTCGTAGCTTCACAAACCAAAAAAACCAAACAAACCAAAAATACACAGCGTTTCCTTGCATCGGGGGCGCCAAACACTGTGCATGCTTGCTTTCTTTCTTGATTCGGGAGGCACAGAGACAGGTGCTGGGAGGGTCTATTACTACTACTACTACTACTACTACTACTACTACTACTACTACTACTACTACTACTATTACGACTACTACGATTACTATTACTACTACTGCTACTACTACTATTACGACGACGACACCTACTATTACCAGGACCACCACTACTACTACTACTACTACTACGATTCCTGGTGCTGCTACTATTTCTAATGCTTCTACCCCTACGACTACTACGACGATTTATGTAATTTTTTATTTTTATTGCGATTACTACTGCTACGACTGTTGCTACTAGAACTACTATTACTACTCCTCCTCCTCCTCCTCCTCCTCCTACTACTACTACTACTACTACTTCTATTGCTAGCGCGACTACGGCTACGACCACGACGGCGACGACGACTACTACTACTACCACTACTGATATTACTGCTACGACTACTGCCAGTACTACAGCTGCGACTGCTAGTGTTACGATTACTACTGCCATTACCGCTGCGACCACTACCACCATTAGTACTATTACTAATTTTCTATTACGGTTACGGCGATTACTACTACTACTACTATTTCTATTACTACTACTACTACTACTACTACGACTACTACTACTAGTACTACTACTGCTACCACGTCTATTTTTATTTATGTACTACCACAACTACTACCACCACCACCACTACTACTATTACTATTACTACTACTAAGACTACTACTATTACTACTACAACTATTCCTACTAGTGCTACTAGTACTTCGACTCCTACTACTCCTACTGCTACCTCCTGCTACTACTGCTACTGCTATTACTACTAGTATTACGACGACGACATCTGCTACTACTACTACTACTACTACGACCACCACTACTACCACTACTACTGCTATGGTTCCTGGTACTACTACTATTTCTATTGCTCTTACCCCTGCTACTACTGCGACGATGCCTGTTATACCATGTTTATGTTTATTGCGGATGCTATTACGATTGTTGCTACTAGAACTACTACTCTTATTATTGCTGCTACTACTGCTACTACTACTACTACTACTACTACTACTACTACTACTACTACTACAAGTGCTACTAACACTGCTACTACTGCCAGCGCGACTACGGACGGCTACGACTACGGCGGGGGCTGCTGCTACTACTACTACTACTACTTCTACTACTACTACTACTACTACTACTACTACTACGACTACTCTTCCTACTAGTGCTACCACTGATATTACTGCGGCGACTACTACCACTACTACAACTACGACTACGACCATTACGATTACTACTACCATTACCACTACGGCCACTGCTACCACTATTACTACGACTAATTCTACTACGACGGCTACTACTACGGCTTCTACTACTGCTACGGAAGAGCGACGGAGAGCGGGGAGCAGATGAGGGAGGGGAGAATATGTATGATCATGTGGGGGGGGGCAAGCATATATATATATATATATATAATTATATATTTATATGAATATATATATATATATATATATATATAATTCCTCTTCCTATACTTTTACAAGCCCGGGCGGGGGGGAAACCCGTCCCCCCCCCCCAAAAAAAAAAAAACTGACTCCTGGGATCTGAAGCTGTGGGACCCTTCGGACGGGCCTCGAAGCGGCCCCCCAGGCGTCGCAGGGCGTTTTGCCAAGCCTTCGCAGCACACCTAGGGCGATCAGGGGGGTCATCGGAGACGTCCAAGAAGCCATCATACCCCGAAAGATCGCTCCAAAACGTACCACGAGGCCTCCAAGAGCACCCCCAAGAAGGCCCCGAGAGGGAAAAACATTGATTTCATGTAAGTTTCTGGTGAATTTGGGGTTCACCTCTGTTTGGCTTCCCGACGCTCCAAGACAGCGGTCTTCTGGGCGTCCGAAGTCGCCTGGGAGGCTCCAAAATCGCCCCACAGCCATCCGAAAGGGCGTCCAGGCAGTCCAAGAGAGCCCCCAAACGGCACACCAGGGGTCCAAAATGGCCCTAAGAAAGCCCCATGGCGGCCCAAGATGGCCCCAAGACACCCTCCGAAACATTCCATATCGTGACCGGGGCGTTCAAGGAGACCGCGGTTAGAGGCAGGTTGGCCTAAGGAAGCCCCAGAGGCCCCCAGAAAACGCCCAGGAGGCCTCCAGAAGGCTTTAGGAAAGCTTGAGAACTGTGGTGAGGCTCCCAGAGGCTCTCCAAGGAGGAGCCTCCGCAAAAAGAGCTGAAGAGGATGGGGAGAATGCCCAGGGTATGGCGAGAATGAGGAAACATAAGCATGGATGAAGGATAACGAACAACATTATCAGAACGGGGATGCCAGAAAAGGCAGCAAGGAGTTATCGTTAAAGTGTCCGCTTGACCTTCCTGCCTTTTCCGCCTGCATAGCAATCTTCAAGGACCAAGGTGCATGGCACGAAGCGCCACTGCAGTCTTCTGTATATATATATATATATAAATATACATATAAATATATATGTATATATAATGTGTGTGTATATAACTATGTTTATATATACACACACACACATATATATACATATATATATATATATATATATATATATATATATTCGGGGGCCTCTTAGAAAGAGTTTTGAAGCCTTTGGGGTGCCGTCTGGGGCCTCTTGGAGCCTTTGGGTTTCTTGGGGGCCTCTTGGGGCCTCTTCGGGGCCTCTTGGGGCCTCTTGGGGGCTTCCTGAGGGCCTCTTCAGGCCTCTTGGGGGCATCTTGGGGCGGAGAGCTTGATTTTTCAGTTCGCGTCCCTCTCTTGGGCTCCTCTTGGGGCATTCTTGGGGCCCTCTTGCGCCGTCTTGGGCGGCTCTGGGGCCGTCTCGGGGCTCTCTTGGGCCGTCTTAGGGGCCTCTTGGTCCGTCTTGGAGCGGTTTGGGGCGCCTCGTGGGCGGTGCTTTAAAGGGCAGCTCTTAAAGGCCTCTTGGGGCGTCTTGGGGGCCTCCGGGGCAGTTTAAAACGCATCGTGCGTCGGATCTGTCCAGGGCACGCGAACACTCAACGTGGGTCGCTAGCAATCGGGCATCTCGGTGGCAGCGTGGCGGGGCCATCTGACCAAGAAGCGGAGAACATGCGTGTATGTATGTGTGTTGTGTGTTGTGTGTGTTGTGTGTTGTGAGTGTTGTGTGTATGTGTGTATGTGTGTGTGTGTGAATGTGTGCATGCGTGTGCGTGTGCGTGTGCGTGTGCGTGTGCGTGTTGACCTTTTTTCGGCCTCTGTGGCTTTTTGATAATTTTCGGTCTCTGAGGCCCTCGCCGGGCCCCGAGAGCGACGAAGATCCGGTCCGAGGGAAGGAGTCGGGACTTCCGGGGACCGCTTATGGAGAAGGGGGAGGGGAGGGAGCAGGAGCAGAGCGAGAATCTGTGAGATCCAACGGTTCTGGAGGAATAGTTGGGCACCGAAGCCTCATCAGACAGTCCCGGAAGAACGCTCCGAGACGGTTTGGTGTGGGAACGCCACGCTCTCCATCGCAAAACCATCGAAACTCAAGAAATCCACGGCGCCCTGGAGGCGAGCAGGGTGTTTCTTGACATGGGCCTCCACTGCAGATGGCCGCCCCTCCTCCTCCTCCTCTGCCCCCCTGACAGCGCGAGCCCCCTCGCCCAGGCCCTGTCTGGGAAGCCTTTGGGCGTCTCGGGAGCGTCGGGGGGGGGGGTCTTGCGGGTTACTTGGGGTCTCCTCTTGGGCTTCTGCAGTCCCAGGGCTGGAAATGTCCGCTCGGCCTCCGCCGGGACCGCTGGGCTCTTGGGGGCCTCGTTCTGGCCTCCTGGATGCTGCTTGGGGCCGCTCGGGGGCCTTTCGGGAGCCACTCGGGCTCTCTTAGAGCCTCTTGGGGCCTCTTCGGAGCATCCTGAACTGCTTCTTGAAGTTGTCATGGGACCTTTTTGGCATGTTCTCGGAGGCCTCTTAGGAAGAAGGAGAAGGAAAAAAAAAAAAAAAAAAAACGTTTGTGTGCCGTTTTGGGGCCTCCTGCAATATGCTTTGGGTTGCTTGGGGGCATCTCGGAGCCTCTTGGGGGCCTCTTGGGGCCTCTTGGGGGTTTCCTGGGAGCCTCTTGGGGCTTCTTGGAGGCATCTTGGGGGGGAGAACTTGATTTTTCAGTTCGCGTTCCCTCTCTTGGGCTCCTCTGGGTGCCTTATTGGGGCCCTCTTGCGCCGTCTTGGGCGGCTCTGGGGCCGTCTCGGGGCATTCTTGGGCCGTTAGGGTGCCCTCTTGGGGGCCTCCTGGGCCGTCGTTTTGGAGCGGTTTGGGGAGCCTCTTAGGGCGTGCTTTAGCACTGGAAACAAGAAATAACGAGATTGCCCCCCCCCCCCCCCCCAAAACAAAAAAACAACAAAACAAACAAAAACATTGGAAAACATCAAAATATATGAAAATCAGCGATTCTGCCCTCTCGGGGCGCTCTAGGGCGGCATCTTACAAGCCTCAAGGGGCGTCTTGGGGGCCTCCGGAGCGCTTTAAAAAGCATCGTGCGGCCTGTTGGGGGCCTCTTGGGGCCTTTACGACGCATCGTGCGGCCTGTTGGGGGCCCTTGGGGCCTCTTGGGGGGTTCCTGGGGGCCTCTTGGGGCCTCTTGGGGACATGTGGGGGCGGAGAGTTGGTTTTTTCAGTTCTCGCTTCCTCTCTTGGATTCGTTTTGGGGCCGTCTTGGGACCCTTTTGCGCCGTTTTGGGCGGTTCTGGGGCTGTCTCGGGGCTCTCCTGGGCCGTCTTACGGCCCTATTGGGGGTTTCTTGGGCCGTTTTGGAGCGGTTTGGGGAACCTCCTGGGCGGTGCCTGAACTCCAGAAACACGAAACAGCGAGATTGCCAAACAAACAAACAACAAACAAACAAATAAACAACCAAACAAACAAAACAGAAACAACAAAAAACATAAAAAGGAAACGAACGAACAACTAATGAAAATCAGCGGTTTTGCCCTCTCGGGGCGCTCTCGGGCGGCATCTTAAAGACCTCTTGGGGCGTATTGGGGGCCAGTTTACAGCGCATCGTGCGTCGCCAGAAATCCCTGGACGGCGTCTTGGAGGTGTCTAAAGACCGTCTGGGGCCGCCAAGATTGCCCAGAGGCGGGCCCGGGCCCCAGGGCCCACATTTGTGGTCGAGGTTCCGGCCTTCGGCCCCCGGGCATGGTGCGCCGTCAGGTGTATACATACTTACATGGAAAAAACATTCGTTCGCGTAGACATGCACATCCATGTGTACGAACATGTGGACGCATGTGTATATGCACATGCTTAAACATACCAACCTCGAAAAATCACGTCACGATGAGCCTTCGACATGTCCGCCCTCCACAGGAAACAACAACTGATTATCGCGGACTCGTGCAATCGTGCGGCATGGAGTCATTCCAGAGAGGTGTCCTTCAGCTTCTGGGTTCCACGCAAGGCGTTCTTCCAGTACCTCCCAAGGGATAAAGAATACGCAATGCAAGGATGAGGTGGAGGGACAGAAGAGGAGAGGAGGGAAAATAGCCATATGCAGTTGCGCGTACTGCAACGGTGAACATTTTCTTCGGCGACGCTCCATGCGGGGCCACGAACTCTGTGAATGGCGCGCCGACATGGGCGCGGCGGACGCGCGTGGACGGCGGCGCCGGGGCCTTCGGGGGAGCCCCCTACGGGGCCACGAAACGCGTGGGAGGTGTGCCGACATGGGCGTGAAGGACGCAAATGGACGGTGACGCTGGGGCCTTCGGCGGAGCTCCCTCCAGGCCACGAGACACGCGACAGTGTCAAAATCGGCGCGGGGGGCGCACGTAGACGGTGGCACCGAGGCCTTCGGCGGAGCTCCCTACGGGGCCACGAGACGCGCGATGGGCGCGCCGAAATGGGCGCGGGGGACGCACGCGGGCGCGCTGGGACCCTCGGCGGAGCTCTCCGCGGGGCCACGAAACGCGCGAGGGAAACGCCGAAATGAGCGCGGAGGACGCGCGCGGACGGTAGCACCGGGGCCTCCGGTGGAGCTCCCTCTGGGGCCACGAAATGCGCGAAGGGCATGTCAAAGTGAGGGCGGCGGCGGTAGGAGGGAGGACGAGGAGAAGGAGGAAGAGGAGGCGGGGGAGGAGGAGGAGGAAGGAGAGGGGGAGGAGGGGAGGAGGAGGACGAGGAAGGAAGGAGGAGGAGGAGGAGGAGGGAGGAGGAGGAGGAGGAGGAGAAGGGAGGGGAGGGGAGGGGAAGGGGAGGGGAGGGGGAGGGGGGAGGGAGGGAAGGGAGGGGAGGGAGGGGAGGGGAGCGGCGAGAGGGAGGAGAGGAGAGGAGAGGAGAGGAGAGGAGAGGAGAGGAGAGGAGAGGAGAGGAGAGGAGAGAGGAGAGGAGAGGAGAGGAGAGGAGAGGAGAGGAGAGGAGAGGAGAGAGAGAGGAGAGGAGAGGAGAGGAGAGGAGAGGCAGAGGAGAGGAGAGGAGAGGAGAGGAGAGGAGAGGAGAGGAGAGGAGAGGAGAGGAGAGGAGAGGAGAGGAGAGGGGAGGGGAGGAGAGAGGGAGGAGAGGAGAGGAGAGGAGGGAGAGAGAGAGAGGAGAGGAGAGGAGAGGAGAGGAGAGGGAGGAGGAGAGGAGAGAGAGGAGAGGAAGAGAGAGAGGAGAGGAGAGGAGAGCAAAGGAGAGGAGAGGAGAGGAGAGGAGAGGAGAGGAGAGGAGAGGAGAGAGAGAGAGGAGAGGAGAGAGAGAGGAGAGGAGAGGAGGAGGGAGAGGAGAGGAGAGGAGAGGAGAGGAGAGGAGAGGAGCGGAGCGGAGCGGAGCGAGGCGGAGCGGAGCGGAGCGGAGAGGAGGAGGAGAGGAGAGAGAGAGGAGAGGAGAGGAGAGGAGAGGAGAGGAGAGAGAGGAGAGGAGAGGAGAGGAGGGGAGAGAAGCGGAGCGGAGCGGAGCGGAGCGGAGCGGAGAGGAGAGGAGAGGAGAGGAGAGGAGAGGAGAGGAGAGGAACGCGGGGACCGTTTCTTCAAAAGTAGGACCTCCACCGAAGGCGCCAGTGGCAGTCTCCCTCGTGGCTCTCAAAGCCCTTTTCCTGCTTCTGCTCCTCGGTCAGGGGGGCGGCGTCCTCGTCGTCGGCGGCGCCCGCGAAGACGGCCACGAACGCGTCCCTGAGCGAGCAGGGCGGAGAGGTAGAAGGGAGAAGGGGAATGGAGGAGGAAAGAGGGAATGGAGAAGTTGAGGGCGAGAGGGATGGAGGGGAAATGACAAAGAGAAGCGAATAAGCAAAAGGAAGAGAGGAGGGAGACGAGAAGGCGAGGGAACGGGGGGAAGAGAGCAAGAGAGAGAAAGAGAAAGAGAAATAGAGAGTAATACATGAAAGATGAGAGAGAGAGAGAGAGAGGAAGTGAGAGAGAGAGGAAGAGAGAGAGAGAGAGAGAGAGCGAGAGCGAGAGAGAGAACAAAGAGAGAGAGAGAGAGAGAGACAGACAGAGACAGAGACGAAGACGTAGACGAGGAGACATAGACAAGAAAAATATATACACACAAACATCTACATATCCGCCGATCCGGCGTGTGAGTTTCAAGGAGTCTCAGCTACAGCCTCGAGGCTGAGCCTCAGCCTCTGGGGGGGGTGCCGGGGTGGCTCTGCCGGGGAAGAGGGGGGGTGGGGGGTGGGGGGGGGCGAGTTTCCGGCGGATGCGTTTTTTGACACCCCTCACAAGGATCGTGGCCTCCGAGGGGGTTCCGAACTCGAGTACCACCCCTCCCGCACCAAGAGGCTCCGAGGAGGCCTCCAAGAGGCCCCAAGGGGCGCAGAAGAGGCCCCCAAGAAGCCCCAAGAGGCTCCCAAGAGACCCCCAAGAGGCCCTCTAGTGGCCCCAAGAGGCCCAAGAGGCCCCCAAGAAGCCCCAAGAGGCGCCCAAGAGGCCCCCAGAAGTCCCAGCCAACCACGAGATCCCAACCAGCATCCATGAGGCCTCTGACCCACCACCCACGCACGGTGGCGGGATAGGCCGACGGCCACTGGATAAATGCTGAGTGAGAGAAGGGGAGGGAAAAAGAGAGGAGGGACGAGGGCGAAGAAGGATGACATCAGTCGGAGCGCCCCGGATCGGCGGCACTGGCCGAAGGCCACTACAATACATAAACCTATACATATGCATATATATATATATATACATGTAGGTCTACCGAGACAGAAACAAACATGCAGACAGACAGACAGACACAAAGACAGAGGCAGAGGCAGAGACAGACAGAGACGGACAGAGAGGCAGGCAGACAGACAGACAGAGAAAGAGGCAGAGAGAAAGAGGGGGGCAGCGCGGCCCCCCCCCCCTCCCCAGGCACAGTGGCGGGCGAGCTCTGGCCCGCCGGCGCGACACACCAGAGGGGCCGCGCGGCATTTCGCCCCAGCTCACCCCCGCACCAACGACCACCACCACAGCCACCTCCGCAGCCACCGCTACCACGAGCACGACCACCACTTGGCGGCGAGCCCCGGGGGAGGAGTGGGAAGGAGCGGTCCTTCTCAGGAGGCTCGGAAATCCTCCGAGCCTCCCGAGAAGCTTCCGGAACCTCCCGCGAAGACACAGAAGACTGCTCAGAGGGCCGGAGGGCTTCTGAGAAGCCCCGCTGCCTTCTGACAAGGCCTCCTCCTTCTCACTTCCCTCCCTCGCGCGACGCCGAACCACTGCCACTGCCCGTCAGTCGGAAGAAGTGGGTAGAAACATGAAGTAAGACTGTGTTCGAAGTAGATTGGGCTCCCGCCCGCCCCCCAAAGAGGAGGGAACAGGAAAAGGCGCTCGATGTTTGCAGTAGGGAGGCGCCTAAATAACAATGGGATCGGGGGATCCAAAAATACCTACAGTAGGGGCCCGACCACAAGAAACCGTCCACAAGATCCGCTGGAGTCCCTTCACTGTGGCAGCGGCTAGAAAACGTAATCGCCCGTCTGCACCTGTGAACCTACAGTGGAGGCCAGTCCACAAGAAACCTTCCACAAGAAACCCAACCCTGAGACCCCAGGACGCCCATCGATATTTGGCGTGGGAAGATCACGCTTTCCATCGCAAAACCATCGAAGCTCAAGAAACCAAGGGCACCCTGGAGGCAAGCAGGGCGTTTCTTGGCATGGGTCTCCACTGTAGGAAGGCGCCTAAAATAAATCTGGGATCGGGGGATCCAAAAACACCCACTTTCAACGACCAGCGTGTACCACGGCCACCATGACGACACCCCCCCAACCATCGGGGGCGCGCAAACATGGACTGGCGATCCATGGAGTTGGCTCGCCGTCGCCAAATCCATGGATCGGGAGAGGTGTCCTCCCCAAAATGCGGTTGGTGCCGCCTCGATGGGCGGCGGAAATCTGCGATTGCCCATGGAAACGGGAACCGTCGCTAATCCATGCCTCCTTGATCCATGTTTGCGATCGCCTGAAACCACCACCACGCCGTACCCTGTCGGTAACCGACCGCCCGCCCGCACCCCGCCCTCACCCCACCCTCCGCTCCTCCCACCGTGCCCCCCCCTCCTCCTTCTGCCCGGCCGCCCTTGCACTCGGTTCGCCCTCCTCCCTCTTAGCCTAAGAGTCTTAGGCAAACTGTTGCGCCTCATCGCCCTCCTCCTCCTCCTCCTCCTCCTCCTCCTCCTCCTCCTCCTCCTCTCCTCCTACTCTACTCCTACTCCTACTCCTTCCTACCTCCTTCCCTCCTCTCCTACCTCCCGCCCGCCCCTCTCTCCCTCCCTCCCTCCCTCCTCCTCCTCCTCAATCCCTCCCTCCCCGCCTCACTCCCTACCTCCCGCCCGCCCGCCCGCCCTCCCTCCCTCCCTCCCCCCTTTCCGCGCGCCGCCGACCGCATCTGCTGCGAATGCGGCTGCTGATGCGCTCTGCGCAGGGCAACGCTAGGCAGGCTGGAAGAGCCTCTCAGGGAGCGCAGCCCCACAACGAGGTGGCCAGCGCTCAGGTATCAAGAGATCGCCCCTCTCCGAACGCGGCCCCACCCAACGCGCCCCCACCCCCTCTCACGAGCCTTCCGCAGCAGTGTCACCGGAGGAATTGCGAGCCAGACGGCTGCACTGCAACTCTCGCCTGGTCTCTCTGCACGTCTGGGGCGAGCGAATACCTTTAGGAGTTATCCCTCGCTCAAGAAGCATACCCATCGGGCGCTTCGCTGCATCCCGCGCGCGTGCGATGTGGAATGACTTCCGGCAGCTGGAATCATCTGAAAAGATCCGCTGGAGTCCCTTCACTGTGGCAGCGGTTAGAAAAGGTAATCGCCCGTCTGCACCTGTGAACCTAGTGGAGGCCAGTCCACAAGAAACCTTCCACAAGAAACCCAACCCAGAGACCCCAGGACGTCCATTGATTTTTGGCGTGGGAACGCCCCACTTTCCATCGCAAAAACATCGAAGCCCAAGAAACCCTGGAGACAAGCAGGGTGCTTCTTGGCATGGGTTTCCACTGTGCAGCAAAAACGCAATCCAACAAAGAAAAAAAAACACGCAGCCGTTCCGCGCAGCTGGGGGGCGAGGAGGGCCCAGCTCCTCGACCCAAATCCCACGGACGACTTCCTCGGGCTCCTGCCGACAACCAATGCGTCGGCTCTGAAGCCCATCTGGCTCCGGAATGGACTTGGTCGCTCCTCCGCCAAAGGGGGGCGGCCGCGACAGTGGCCGCGCCAGGGCAGCTCACGCGTGAGCGCCCGCAGCGCTGCCATTGAGCCTGCCGGCTGCCGCGGCGCTTCCAGCCTCGGCGCAGCACTGGCCAAGCAGAGGGAGCGGGCCCTTGGCGAGCTGGGGGGGCCCTCTTCCCCGGCGCGACGTCGGGCATCTCGCCGACCCTCGCGAGCCTCGCAGCGGCTGGCGCGGGCATCTGCCGCCGCGGGGCGGCGAGGTTCGAGGGCCCCGCGCCCGCGGCGGCATGGCGAGCGATCTGCCGCCGCGATCCCCAGGAGGCGCAGGCCCGGACGCCTCCCCCCGCGGCGAGCTCGGCGAGCCCGCCGGGGAAGTCAAAGGCGAAGCGGAGCGGCGAGGGCGTCGTCCTCGGCCCCGAGGACGCCCTCGCGCAGCGACGGCGGCCGCTCGGGCACTGGCGATCGGGCGCGGCAGAGCGGCGCGGGCTCTCACTATGGCGCTGGAGAGCCTGGAGCGCAGCACGGCCGTCTGGTCGAAGGCCACGTTGATCGGGTCGGGCGAAAGGGGTGGATAGCAAAGGGGGGGTTTGAGAATCAGCTCACGTAGCTGATTTTCCCGGCGCCTCCCGGCGCCGGAGGCGGCCATGTATCGAGGAATGGGCCGAAACCAGCTGCATGCAGCAGATTTCGTACCTCCCCCTTTCCCAATCCCCCCCTTTCGCCCGGCCCGAGTTGAGAATGTTGAGCACTTGGTGGCCTCGCCAGACTACGACGCGCTGATGGAGCAGCTCGGCATGAGCAGTGCGCACTTGGAGGGGCTCGCTCCTCGAGAGCCATCGGCGCTCGGCCCCGCGGGGCTCCTGCGCCAGAGAGCGCGGCCGACACCTTCGCTGCGCTCGCGCCCGCGGAGGCGCCCGAGCTGCTGGCCGAGGCGGACCAAGTTGGCGGCGCGCACAAGGGGGGCAGGGGGGCAGGGGGGCAGGGGGGGTGGCTTCCCAGAGGGAGGCTGCTCCTCAGAAGGCGCCAGCCCTGCATCTACAGAGAAGCCCCACGCCTTCTGAGAAGCAAGGGTGCTTCTAAGAAGCCTTCCCCTGGGGAAATCGAAAGGTACCGATACCTCTACCCCACGGACCACGCCCGACTGAAGGCTGGCGCCCGTCGGAGGCGCGCGGGCCCTCGCGGGGCCCGCGGCGGGGCGGAGGTTCTCGTCGTGCCCGCGGGCGCCGCGGTGATGGGGAGCTTCGCTCGCGCGGCGATCGACGGTACAGGGGAGGCCCGACCATAAGAAACCAGACGTCAGAAGGCGCGGCTGCATCAGGAGCGGTGGGCGGCCCGAACCTTCTCTTCGATTGCAACCCGAGCGAGCTCCCAGCGTCCGTTCGTGAAGGGCGGACTCGGACCTCAGAGGACTGCTGCCCTGCTCGTCGCGCGCGGTGGAGCCATGCGACCCGAGTAGGGCATCCCTGCCGAAGAGGCAAGTGACCCCTGTCGATCTGACCGGCATACAGTGGAGGCCCGACCACAAGAAACCTTCCGCAAGAAACCCAACCCTGAGACCCCAGGACGTCCATTGATTTTGGCGTGGGGCCGTCGCGGTTTCCACAGCAAAACCATCGAAGGCCAAAGAAACCCAGGGCACCCTGGGGGCAAGCAGGGTGCTTCTTAGCATGGGTCTCCACTGTAGTTTCTCCCGAACTCGGCTGTTTCGTCGACCTGAACAACACCCTTGCCGGAGCCGATGCCTGCCAAATTCCGTCTGCGCCGCGAGCCCGCGGGGTCCCACACGGATGTCCGAACCGAGAGGTAGGTCGGGCATGTCCTCGTACAGGCGGATTTTGGACGAAAAAAATGTCAAAACCATGCTCCAAAATAGGCACAAAATGGTCCCCAAATCGTCCCCAGACTATTTGTTGGGCTACTTTTGCACACCCCCCTCTAGAGGGACACGCCCGACGTAAACCGAGAGCGACGACGACCTCCGACACTGTTGGGGTCAGCGGGCGCAAGACAGGCAGGCGCGAGCGTCGAGCGACGGCGGGGCGCTTCACAGAGAGGCCCTTGCCTGCAGCCCGCCTGGCCTCTCCCCGGCGTCGCCCTCGGGCTGCCCTGGCCTGGTCTCCACCCGTCGTTCTGCTGTCCTGGTGCACCTCCCCTCGTGACCCCCAAGAGGAGGTTCAGCTGAAAGGGTGTGGTGCAACAGAAGGGGAGCAGTGGTTCTGCAGATGCATTGCGCCAGAGAGTCGTGCTGCACTGTACTGCAACGAGCGCACTGCTCGGCAAAATGCAGCAACACCTTCGCGCAGAAGAAGAAGAAGAAGAAGAAGAAGAAAGCCGTGCACGCCAGAGGTGCATTGGCCATGTGGCGAAAATGTGAAACAAATTGCACAAATTGAGCTGCCAGCCGCGCAAATGATGTGAGACAGAAACAAGCACATGAGCACGAATTGAACGACTACCCGGCGTCACAGTATGTGTGCACAGCGGAGAGCCACGCCGTCGCCGATTAGGCTGTGTTGCGCAGGAGCGCCGGAAGGGCCTCCACACCCCCGGCAGCTGCGCAGGCATGTCGGTAAATCTCTTGCGGCCAGGTCTTCCTCGGGCGCCCCCGTTTCCTGTTTTCAAGCGGACCCGCCAGCAGATGCGAAAACGGCTGGAAAACTGTGAGGCGCACGGCATCGTCGCCTGGCTTCCTGGCGACGCGCCCCAAAAAGGTCAGCTGTTTACGAAGGAGTGAATTGCTCAGAAGGCGTGCCCCCGACCGCTGGAGCACGACTGTATTGGGGACTCTGCTGATGTATGAATGTGGGATCCGGATAATCTTGCGGAGACACCGTGCTTGAAACGCATCCAGACGACGATTTTCTTGCTTGTTCAAGAAGGCCGTGTGGAGACAGTATAACAGTTTGCTCACCACGCAGGACTCAAATACCTGGATCTTGCGCTGTTGGGCCAGTGTCGAATGATTCCAGACATTGGTAAGCTTGTCAAAGTCTGCCCGCGCCGCGCCCAGCCGCCGCGACAATTCTGATCCTATCTTCCCGTCGTCGCTGATGGCGCTCCCGAAGTATACCATACTTTCTCGCTGCGGGACTGGGCTGCCGTCCGGCTTCGATAAACACGCATCGGCGCCGACTGTCAGCACCTTCGCGCACCGGAATGTATTGCACCCCCGCCCCCCCCCAAAAAAAACGAATGCAACCCCACAAATGTTTTGCACCAAATCTATTGCACCACCCCCTCTTCGCCGGGTCCCCTTTTGGGCCAACCAGGGCGAGACCAGCCGCCAGAGAGGGGGGTCTCGACGGATGGGCCACCAAAACAGCCAAAACGCTTCCGGACGAAATCCTGCGCCTCTTCGCCAAGGCGCTCCGCGCCATGCAAAGGGCGGGAAAGCGCCTGAGCCCCTTCTCCACGCGCCAAACCCTTGCGAAGAGGCAGCAGCGAGCTTCCCACCGACAACACGCTTCTGTCCGCGATGCCCATCGGGATGCGCGCCCGGGAGGCCACGACCTGGGGCGAGGGTGAAGGTCCTTCTCCCCTGACCCAGTTCGTGGCCTTCGCCTCGTTCGGCTACACGCAAGAGTGACCCTGGGTAAGAGTGACCTTTGGTGCGCGGCATGGGGGGGGGCGCGGGGTAGCCAACACCGAGCGCGCAAGCCGCTGATATCGCAGCGCGTCCGGCGATTGCGGGACCCGTTAGCTCCTGCTCCTATTCCTCCTCCTACGCGTTCTTTTCTTCATTGGCCAGACTCGGAGAAGACAAGGGGACCAGAGGGGGACCCCCTGTGACCCAAAAGGCTGCGGAGAAGACAAGGGGAGCAGAGGGGGAAGTGAGACGGATGCGAGCAAGTGCGGAGGGAGGGTCCAGAGAGACTAACTACGCTTCACATTTGTGAATCCGCGTTTGGGCCCGCACCGAAGGTCACTCCGGCGAAAGGTCACTCTTACTGAAGGGGCCACAGGACACACAAATAAATGCACACAAATAAAAAGATGCCCCATATTTTCCCATATTTTCTGGGTTTCTGTCTCCCCCCCCACTTCCCATATTTTCCCATATTTTCTGGGGAATCGAGGATTTATTGTGTCTGTGTGTTTCGTTTCCTCCTGACTTACGTCTGGCCGCCTCGCACTCTGCCGCCGCTCGGGGGGCCGGGCCCCGCTCTCCGGGCCCCGCGAGAGCCTCGAGAGCACCTACGCCGCGGCGCTCGCACGACGGCGGCTCCGGGGCCCGAGCCGAGGCTCCTCCTCGGCCCCCTTCAGCGCCATCGCGGCGCCGGCGAGGGGGGGGGGGGATAGAGGGCAAACAATCCAGGGCCAGGGCGCTCGCACGACGACGTTCCAGGGCCCGAGGCGAGGCTCCTCTTCGGCCCCTTTCAGCGCCGTCGCGGCGCCGGCGAGGGGGTGGGGATAGAGGGCAAGCAACCCTTGGTGGTCTCCAAACCAGGTGGTGAGACACCCAGTGGTGACCCCGATTCCCCCCAAAAATAATTCTGTGTCACCACCGGGTTTGGGGACACGCGGTCGCCACGAGGTTTTGCGTTTCCTGGGCCAGCCAGCGCTCGAAAAACATTACCCAAATCGCCCAAAACTCACCACCGGGTGTTCTCACCACCACGTTTGGGGACCACCAAAATCCGCCCCCATCATAGGAAGGGGCCCCGGGACACACGAGTGAAGGGCCACAAGTCCCAGGGTCCCCCATACATATTCTCATATTTTGTTCGGCTTCCCCCCCCACACTTCCCACATTTTCCCGTATTTTCATGGGGATCGACGATGAAATGGCGTCTGTGTGCGACGATCCCTCCTGGTAATAACCACCCCGACGAGCGAAGCCGTTTAGTAAACGCACCCAAAAAAGGAATCGAACAGCGTAGGGCTGTTCCGGAAACGCCCAAGGCCGTCTATCGGGGATCTTCTGACCCGGGTCAATCCAGACCCGGGTCAGCACGGAACCAAAAACTGCAATGCAAGAAAAAAAACTGCAACGCAGGTCTTCGCGAACCCGGGTCAGCCAATATGCGCGGCCGCCTCGCGGCCACGAGCGGCTCGCTAACCCGGGTCAGCCAGAGGGGGTCTTCGCAGGATCCTGCAGGATCCGGTGCCCTGGCTGACCCCCGTTTGCACTGACCCCCGTCTCGAGGCTCCCGAGTCTAATGAACGCAGATTACCGGGTCCGGGTGTTCTTTTTCCCTTGAGGGGAGGAAGGGAGAGGAAGAGGAAGGCACAGGCGGGCAGGATGACTGCGCGATGGCGCAGCGGAAGGAACGGGCTAGGGGGGGGGGAAAAAGCCCGAGCACCCGGGGGAAATCCAGGCGACCTGGGGGGCGACAAGCCCGACCAGCGCGGGGGGACTGGCCAGAAAGTCGCAGTAATCCAAAACAGTGTTTCCGGTGGACTTCCATGAGGGCTCTCCAGGAGCATGGCTGAGATTGCTTCGTGACCTTTCATCGTCTACACTGCGCCCTGGACCCAAAGCCCAAGCACGTCTGCGGGATGAGACGAACACCGCTGAACAGGGAGAGGAGAGAGGGAGGGAGGAGCGGGCAGCGATGAGTAGCAGCAGCTGGGGCTCGGGAAGGATGGGCACCTCCCTCCCCGCACCACTCACCTACACCTCGGCTTGGGCCTCTCCCCAGTATCTTAAAGGGCTCTTGGCCAATCTTGTGAACATCGTCGGCCGTGTGGAGGCCATCTTGGGGCCATCCTTGGCTGTATCGCGGCCGTGTTAAGGCCATCGGGACCTCTTGAAATCACCTCGGGCCATCTTAGAATCGTTCTGGCGGGGTCCAGTGCGACGCAACAAAAGCGGATCCGCCTCCCGTTCCTACCAAACCGTTTCGCCCCCCCCAAGTACCGGTTCGCCCTCTTCCAATCGGCGTCGCAGCCGGTGCGCATACCATCACGGCTGGCCGCATTGCCGTTGGCCTTCTCCAGCTCCGTGGCCGTCACTATCTGTCCTCGGCAGAAAGAGGAAACCAACATCATACATTAGAAATGATAATGCGTCGAAGACGAAGAGGAAAATCACAATGGTGACACTAAGTGTGCATAGTGTGGTGTCCCGGCGACGATCGGCGCGGCGCGTCCCACGCGTTACTGAGAGATTGATGACAAGAGCGAGAGCGGACACGCAGGAAGAGGAGGCGGGCGGGAAGGAAGAGCTGCTGATCCGCAGTCCTTTCGTCTTCCCATACCAGAGCGGATCGTCGTAATAGCAGCCGTCCTGCCCCGGTCGTGCGCGGTGCCTTCTACACATGCCTCGTCCCACTCTTCTTCTCTTCCGCCCTCCCGCTCTCGTTCCTTCTACTTCTATCCCTCTCCCTTCCAACTGTCTCGCACTCTCTCTCTCTCTCTCTCTTTCGGTCTCTATCATCTCTCTGTCTCTCTCCATCGGCCTCTCTGACGCTCTCCCGCTGCCCGGCCTATCGCTTTCGGTATCGATTATCATACCTCTCCCCCTTTCCCTCTACATCCCTCTTTTCCTGCCCAACTATATCACCCTCTCGACCCGTCTCTCTCGCTTAGTCTTTTTCTCTCTCTCTCTCTCTCTCTCTCTCCCTCTCGCTGTCGCTATCGCTCTCATGTGTGTGTGCATGCATAGTTGCGTGCAGATGCCTACATCTACGTATGTATGTGAATAGCAGCACAGATGTACCTGTATGAATACAAAACAAGTCTGCCTTGATTCGGGGACTGGCGGGTCCGGCTGGGTCCCAGATCGCCCCTGCAGGGCCTCAGACGGCCCCAGAGTGCCCCAAGAGGGCCCCAAGATGGCCTTTCACACGGTCGAAGAGGGCCCCGAGTCGCCGAGCGATCCGCCCAAAACGCTCCAGATGGCCTCCACACGTCCCAAGAAGCCTCAACTAAGCCCTGCCGTAAGAGCTCCACGAAGCAAGAATTATCCCGTTCCCTTTGGGAAACATACATCTTTGACATATGCGACTTCTCGGCCTTCACGGCGTCCAAGACAGCCAAAGAGGCCTCCCAGATCGTCCCAAGACGGCCGAAGAGGCCCCCAGAGACCCCCAAGAGGGTCCCGAGACGCCCCAAGAGGGCCCCAAGATGGCCCAGGAAGCGCCCAAGATGGCCTTCAGAGGACCCCCATGAGGGGTACAAGAGGGAGAACTCGAATTGAGATCTCAAGCCCTCCGCCCAAAGGGGCCCAAGAGACCGCCAGCAGACCCCCAAGGGGCCCCAAGAGTCCCCCAAGAGGTCCGACAAAGGCCCCAAGAGGCCCCCAACAGGCCCTGAAGAGGCCCCAATAAGCCTCCCGACAGGCTCAGTAGCTCTGCCCTCTAAACTCACAAACGACAGCGCGCCATGGCCGTTGCAACCCGACCATTTACCGAACCGAGGAACCAACCATCTACGATCAGACAGTCATTAGATATTACCCAGGGACGTACCCAACCCTTAGAAACACGTGGCGACCATACCCAGGACCCCTCACTACAAGCAGCCATGTTGAAGGACCCACAGTGCGCAAGAGCATCCAAAAGTGAAATCAGACGAGCGCGGCAACGGGAGCAACTCTCCAACTCCCCCATCCTCTCTCCAACTCCCTGCTCCTCCTCCTCCTCCTCCTTATCCTCCCTCCTCCTCCTCTCCTCCTGCTCATCATCATCCTCGCCAATAGCTGGAACAGGTTCCGGCGGCCGACCAGAATAGGCGCAGGCGGCGGCCAATCGGGAGACAGACAGCCCCCGTCCATGCTCCTCCCTCCTTCTCCACCTCCTCCTCCTCCTTCTTCTCCTCTTCCTCCTCTTCCTTCTCGTAGATGCTTCCCCCTGGGCCTCCTAGGCGCCCACGAAGGTGGAGACAGTTGCGCTGTTCGCAGCCCCCCAGGGAGCCGCGAGGTCTCGGCTGGGTCCGCTTGCAACTCCACTCCGCTGAACCTCCCAAGAAACCACGAAGGTAACGACAATTGCGCTGCTCAAACCCCCCAGGGAGCCGCGAGATCTAGGCAGGGTCACCGTCACCGTACTCCACTCGGCTGTGCCTCCCGAGAGCCAACAAAAATCGCTACAGTTGGGCAGTTCGCAGTCACCCAGAGAGCCGCGAGGTCTCCGCTGGATGCCCATACAACGCGCAGCTCGCACACCCCCAACCGCGAGGTCTCGGCTGGGTCACCGTACAATTCCGCTCCGCTGGACCTCCCTGGAGCCCATGAAAATTGCGACAGTTGCGCTGTTCGCAGCTCCCCAGGGAACCGCGAGGTCTCGACTGGGTCCCCGTACAACTCCAGCGCGCTGAACCTCGCAGGAGCCCACGATAGTGGCGACAATTGCGCAATTCGCAGCCCCGCAAGGAGCCGCGAGGTCTCGGCTGGATCCCCTCACACGCTTCGTGTCACATTAAGGACCTCTACCGAAGGCCCCAATGGCAGCGCCCGCGTGCGGTTCCATTCCGATTTCAGTGCACCCCTCTTACGTTTCGTGGCCCCATGGGAGCTCTATCGAAGGCCCCAGGCAGCGCCTGCATACAGTTCCTCCCCCATGTCGGCACATCCCTCACACGTTTCGTGGCCGAGGGAGCTACACCAAAGGCCCCAGTGGCAACGCCCGCGTCCTGTTCCACCCTTATGTCGGTGCACCCCTGACACGCTCCGTGGCCCCATACGGAACTCCACCTAAGGCCCCAGTGCCAGCGCCCGCATGCAGTTCCACCCCCATCCCCGTGCACCTCTCACACGGTTCGCGGCCCCATAGGGAGCTCCACCTAAGGCCCTAGTGGCAGGGCCCACATGCGGTTCCACCCCCACTTCGGCGAACCTCTCACACAATTCGCGGCCCCGTAGGGTGCTTCACCGACGGCCCCAGTGGCAGCGCCCGCATGGTGAAAAACTGGAGGTCACTGATCACGGCGCGGACGCGCCCCTTCTGCTTGCGTGGGCGCAGAACGGCACGGCGCCCCGCATGGCTGACAGCCTGCCTCTCGCCAGACAGTCCCCCATGCGCGAGGCCCGAAGGGCGAGGACTCGAGGGTCCAGCATGACACGGCTCCGGCCGCAGCGGCGTGCCTCGGGCGCTCTGGGCACCAGGCCTGGGCCGCCCGCGCACGCCGCGCCTTTCCAAGCCGCGCCCACGGCGCCCCACTCCAGAAGGCCCGCCTCGCCCGGCTTCGGCGGAACGGCGGCCAGAGCGGGAGGTCACGCGAGAGCGACAGCTCGACGTCTCCAGTGGTCCATCGCCCCCCCGCCTCCTCACACTGCTTGCGCACGGCGGCAATGATTCGCGGAAAGGCCCCTCCCGCTCGAGCGCGTCCCCTGGCGGCTCCACCGATGCCGAAGAGCACCCTTGGCGCCCCCCACACACGCCAAGCCCATATCGGACTTCAGCATGCCAAGCTCGAACTCCCCGCTGCCGGCGCAATGCCCTCCCGCCCAGCAGGCCCCCCGCGCGCCTTTCTCCGCCGCCGCCCCCCGACGCTCGGCGGCGGTCCGCGCCGCTCTCGGCCACGCCTGCTCGCCGGCCTGCTCCGACAGGCGCGCAGCCAGCCGCCTTCAGGGCCAGCGTTCGGCGCCCTCCTCGAGGCAGTTCTGCACATCCCTGGGCAGCATCGCCAGCTGCGAGAGGCGCGGGCCCGCGCCCGACAGCAGGACCCAGGCGGAGCGCGTGGACCAGTCCATCCTGACGAGCGACAGCCACACCGCAGCCACTGGCCTTGCACCGCGGACCTGGAAAAGCTGCCCTGTTCTGTTCGCTCCGAGACCTTCTCCCGGATCGCCTGCAGCTGCACCAGTGGGCCTTTGCCCCCCCGCGCCCGGGCCGCCAGCCTCACCTCGCTCCAGCTGCGGCTGCCGCCAGGGTGCGAAGCTGCGCAAGCGGCCTGTCCGCCAGTCCTGAGACGCCAGCACCGTGGCCAGCTGACGGGGTGGTGCCTGCCGTCGTCAGCGCAGCTCGCCGCCCCGCAACCTGCCCGAGCACGGTCAGCCTGCGACGCCGCCGAGATCCTCTTATTCGCCTGAATACGGAGGACCTTTCGTGGCCCAGGTTGCGGACCCACCTCTTCCGATGAATCCCTCGACGGCGGCAGCGATGCCCCGCGGCAGCATTGGATCTGCGCGAGGAGGCCAGGCAACACGACTTCTTCTGCGGCTGCATGACCAACCCGAAGCCCTTTCAGTCCAACACCTTGGCCAGCTCTTTGCAGTCGCCCACCGCCTCGCCCTGCAAGTCGAGGATGGCATCGCCCGCGGGAGCTCTTGGGGCGACGGTCGGACCATCTCGCAACCTCGCTGCAGCGCCCTGAGTGCGAAGATCCTGAGCAGCGAGATGGCGCGCCCGCATCCAGCGACAGAACCTTGCCACGCAACGCACGAGCTCGACAGCGACCCGTTGGCCAGCAGGCCGCGCGGCTGCCAGCACGTGCAGAGCAGCATCCACGTGCGCCTGAGCGGGAAGCCGAAGGCCCGAGTTTCTCTGAGCTGCACATCGGGCACGACCATCTCGCAGGCCTCCCACACGTCGAGGGCCACTCGTACCGACAGCCTGCCCTGCGCCTGCGACTGCGACTTCTCCAGGCTGAGCTCAAACGCCGCGTTCGAGCTCGCTCTGCCAAGTCCCAATCCCCACACCAGGTGCGACGGGTCGTCGTCCCCCCCTCTCCTCGGCGACCGCACGGCCCGCCCTGCTGCTAGTCCGCAGCCGCAGCAGCGACGGCATGGGGCCGATGAGCCTGCTGCCACCGTCTGGCTTGGGAAGCCTGGCCATGATGATGAGGATCCGCTCGCCTGGCCACGCCAGCAGGTCCACGCACCTCACGAAGAGGGTTGGCGGCTAAGGCCAAGTCCGAGAGCACCTCCAGCGAACGCGGGGGGCACCCCCGACTGCCCAACGCCCGTCTTGCAGGGAAAAGAGGCCACCGTGCAGCGGGAGCCTCTCCCGGCAGTGCGCATCCGAGGGGAAGTGCATGTCGCCGAAGCCGCGGCACTGCCAAATTGTCTCCCACGGCGCCGCCTCGAGGTCCGCCACAGCCGCCCCATCGCCGCACTGAACATGTCGGCAGCGCATCTTGCTCGACGGGCACCCTGGAGACCACGCGGGCCGCTCCGACCCCGCCCGAGAAACCTCCCCTCGCCCGCGACCGCCAACTGGCCTGAGCCTTCGCCTCCTCACCGCGCTCTCTCTCTATCTTTCTCTCTCTCTCTCTCTCTTTCTCTCTCTCTCTCTCTCTCTCTCTCTCTCTCTCTCTCTCTCTATATATATATATGTGTTTTCCTTGTATGGTTCTCTCTCAATTTCTATATGTGTACATATATACACAGGTATACATATATCTATATATACGTGTATCTCTCTCTCTCTCTCTCTTCAAGCCGTCCCGAAGGATGCTGTCTAGCTCGCCCTGCCAGTCGCCCGATTCAAAGAAGCCCGCGCCACGGGAGAAGGGGGCTGCCGCCCACGCCCGCACCCTCCGAAGGCGCGGGCATCCACCTTCGTCAGGAAGTTGCCTAGCTCGTCGAGCAGCGCGGCCAGGTGCTACGTGGCCTCGGTCCGCTTCAACAAGGGCGCTTCAGTCATCCGCAGCACCCAGACAAACTTCTCCGTCCTGTGCAGCTCCTGGATAATGTGCTGGCTCCAGGACGCGCCCGCGGCTCACGCGCGTCCCTCGGGACCACGAACGCACCATTTCCTGGGGGGCAACCAGCGACACGTTTTCCAGCAGAGCGTAACTTCGCCATCACGGATTTTGCCCCCGAAAGCACTGGCCGCGTCGCCGACAAGGTCCCAGCGGTCGAGGACCTCGGTCTCGATGCCCTCCAGGACGGCCCACACCTGCAGGCAAAAGGTGTCGGTCTCACACTGACTGTTCGCCGGGACCTCGGCCCACCTCACAGGCGGCCAAGCGAGGCCAGGTGTCGCTGGACCTCTGGCGACAAGCCTCGGCTCTTCGAGCACGCTTCGCCAGGTCTCGAGCGCCCCCTTGTTTCACCCAGAAACTGTCGGGCGTTGGCAGAACTGGGCTTGGTGGGACCTGGTTCAGTGATCTGTAGTGGGGACGCCCCCCCCCCGTCCCATTCCACTAACTGGAATTGCCGTCACCCGAAAACACCAGCTACGGCAGACCTAGCATAGCGATTCCAAAACATATTTTGGGCCTTGGGGCCCAATCACTAACCGACTCCCCTTAACCGGGGTCCTGGCTATACCCGAAACTGACAGGCCAGTGCGACCAGGCGCCTGCCCCAACATCGCACGTCGCCGCCCTCGCCGCCAGGCCCCAGAGGAACTTCAGAAAGCGATGGTGGAGCCCTGGCCGTGCCTGCAGGCCGGCCCCACAGCACTCACGATCGCGCCGTTCAGCTTCTTGAGCGACCCGAGGTTCGGCACCTGTGGCGTCATGTTCCAGTCGCCCAGCGCAGCCCAATTGTAGCCTTCCGATTCGAGCTTCGCTGCGTACTTGGCCAGCTGTCAGATGATCGCGAGGCTCCCGCCCGACAGGCCCTCCCAATCATGGAGGTACATACGCGCCGAAGACGACAACACCTCTTCTGATCCCAGCACGCACGCGCGCCGCCACCAGCCTGCCAAGCACCAGCGCGGCATCAGCGCGGCCAGGCGGCAGTGTCACTTGGACGCGGAGCGGGGCTGCTGCTCATCCTCCACCCTCCACCCCGAGTGCCCATCCTCGTGGACGGCGAGAGAAGCGCCGCACTCTAGAGCCCATGGCCCATGCCACCCCGTGTCGTGGGAGGCCCTCTGCTGCGTTGTCAGGTCCTTTTCCAACGTCGCATCAGGACTCCCAGACTTCTGCGTCGTCGCCTGTCTGAACTCGACGCGGCTCAGGGCATAACGAATGAAAAAACGTGTTCTCCTTACTATGCATCGAGTTGTCGCCGTAACCAGCTCCCTTGGCATCCACCGTCGCACCATCAAGCATAGCAAAACTCCATCCGCACTCTGGCACAAAGCCCGACTGGCCGAAGTGGTACCAATGCAATTGGCAGATAAGGAACTCGACGTGGCCGAGTCGCATGGTCAACACCTCGAGTGCCGTCTTGGCCGCTTGAGGTGGATCTTCTCGGGCCGCACTTCCCGCGGCAAGCAGCGGCAACCTACGACGCCTTGTATGCAGTTTGGTCAGCTTCGCGGCTGCATCATAGCCAAAGCTCTCTCAAAGCTGCACCAAACACATGGACCGCGAAGTGGGCGGGACCCCGAGAGGCCGACGACGGTTGAGCAGAAGACGATTGACAGCTATGTCAGCAAGACCTGTCCCACGCCCGGCTGCTCGCCAGCGTGACACTGCGGGCCACCGCAGCCTTTTTCCTGACCACGGGACGGGCTGACAAAGAACAGCGGGTCAGGCAAGAGACAGAAACGGGCAGGAGAGCGAGGAACCGAGTAGCGAGAAGCGGAGGGGGAGAGGACGCTAAAGACAAAGGGCCCGAAGGGACTCACTGACAGCCCCAAGCGGGCTCGTAGTCGGCCCAGGGCGGCCAGGAACAAACCCCAGGCTGAAGGCCCGACAGGGCCCCCGGACGGCCCAAGAAGACCCCAAGACAGCCACACGAGGGCCCCAACGGGCCCCCCAGACGGCCAACAGAGCCCCAAAACTGCCAATTGCGGCGCCAAGATGGTCCATGGGGGCCCCACGAGATCTCGAAGACCACCCCCACGGAACCTAAGAGAGCCCCAGGACGGCCCAAATAGCATCCTTGAGAGCTCCTCAAGAAATGAAGACGAAAGGTGTCACATGTTTCGGTCTTTTGGGCGGTGTTCGAAGAATCGCCCGGTGGGTGTTTCGATGGCACGGTGGCGGACTTGGCACAGGCATCTGGATAACAATTGCAGAATGTGGTCCGCTCCTTGCTGTGCAAGCACCGAAAAACCGTTTTAGCAGATTGGGTGACGAAGAAAAACAGGAGGAGACGGCACCGACAACTGGGGCCCGCGCAGAAGCGAAAGCGCCATCCCAAAACGTTGGCAACGCCGACGACAACAACGACGACGACCACGATGATGGCGACGGCGGCGGCGGCGGTGGCGGCGGCAACGGCAACGGCGGTTACAGCCGAACGATCCCAGTGCGACCGTTCCGCGGCGGCCACGCGGCGGCGGGGGCCCCGCCTCGGCGGGCCCAGCAGCCTTCCGGCGTTCCTCCTCGAATGGATCGTCGGAGTCCTGGTCGAGGGGATAGTGCTGGATAGAAGACAGGCACGGGATGGGGAAGCGGGAACGGGGGGGTGCGCGACCCAGCAACAAAAAGGTACCGCGCGAGAGGACACGACATCCGCGCGCGGAGTTTTGCGCAGGCCGCCACAATGGCCGACCACGTGGATGAAAACGGTGCGCACGCGCGACCTCGAACAGGCAATTTACGAGCGAATGCACACGCAGTCGACCACGCGCGCCGACTTCGCTCAGGCGTTGCTGTACAGATTCACGCCCTTTCCCCCGGAGGTTTCATCGTAGATGCGGCGACGCTTCGTTCGCAGGAGAGCGCGAGTGAACAGAGGAAGAAAGCTGGGCAGGGCAGGAAAGGGCAAAGGAGGGGCGGGGAAGGGAGGTAAGCACGCGCGTCATGGAGGGGTGCGAGGGGAGGAAAGTGGAGGCGAGGGTGAAAAGTGCAAGGACGGCAGGGCCCTCCTCCCCCCTCCCCTTCCTCTCTCCGGCCTCCTGCCGACCCAAGCAGTTGCGGCGCAAGTTATCGCGCGCTGCCTCTCAAGCGCCGCACGGCAAGGCACGCCTGCCCACCAGGTCAGAACGCGAAAGAAAAAACACCCCCTTCGGCTGATAAGACGAATGTGGGGACGGGCGAAGTATGAACAGCAAAATCCGACAGGACAGCGAAAGTTGTGAAAAAAGTGGGCGATGCAGCTAAGCCAGGACTCCATCCTAGCAAATCGAAATGAAGTGGCATTAGATAACGCGCGCAACTGGCACAGACAATAAGCGACTACGATTTGACTGCGAACGCGCAGGAGCCCCAGAACACGCGGCACACGATGCTCGAGTGTCACACAGTGCCAGGTCACGCAGAATGGTTGGAATCTGCAGTAGCGTGTCGACGAGAACCTGGATGTCAACTGATCTTGGGCTCGGGCCTCCGCCAAAACGACGCGCAGTGATAACCCGGAGGTGAATTAAGCTGACACTCCGTAGCGGGCGCCAGCTCGCGCCGCCCGCTAACTGCGCGTTGGCTGGTGATTCGCATGCGCACGGGCACATCGCCCTTGCTGACATACTTGTTTATAGCGAATGTTGGGTCCTCAGGCGCTCCTACTTTGACCACTTTGACGTCTCCTCGTCGCACTTTCTCTTGCAAGCAAAAGTACTAAACCTCGATGTGCACGACTTCTTCGAGCCCGCGCCGGCTTGCAATATCAATGGCCGCGCTCGCATCGCTCTCCAACGCTATGCTGCAATCAATATCGAAATACTTGAACACGCGTGTAGTCCTATCGCCACTGATCCACCCGATGCCACTACATGAGACTCTGCTTCTCCAGATGATAGGACCACTACACTCTGAATGGAACCCATCCATAACTGCATCAAACGCATTCGCTTTCCAGCGCATGCAGCGTCGGCCCAGACAGTTATCTCCTGCGGGCGGCCCTGCCATCAGCACTGGCACCCACACCTGTCGCGCCTCCTGAGATGCTTGCCAAGCGCCATGGAGCTTTTCAACGCCTCTCGGGTTGGAGCTGGCATAGAGCGCGCAAGCTCCGAGATTGCAAACGCACGTCTGGAAGGTCTCGCGCCAAAGAATTGGCTCGAGCCACGAGGGCGCGACGCGTCGCGATTTAACTTCTCATGGTATTATCCGCATGGCTGCTTTGCGCGCGGCACGTCGCATCTCCCACTGCGCTGCTCTGGTCCAAATTTTCCGACGATAATCTCAGCGCGCACTTGGTCCGCCTCGCGCCATGGTCCATCCCTGCGCCTTTCCAAAAGTATACTGGAAGTCCTGTTGCACCTCAGATATGTTGGTCCAGGCCCGAATCTGCACCGAAAGTTGCAATCGAAATTCGCTTCGATGTCTCCTTCGAACCTGCCCAGAACCACGGCATTACCAAATCGAGGAACATCGCCCCCACAAACTGTTGGCCAGATGCGCCGCGCCACGGGTTTTAGCGCACATGGTGGCGCCTCCCGTTGCCAAAGCCAATGTCACGCGCAAAACCACGCATCCGCCCTCCCATATTGCCGGCGGCGCCCCGCGCGCCGCACGTGGACATAAATAATGCTCCACGCGTGTCCGGCGCGCGATCTGCGTCGGGGCACCAGATGAAAATGTCCACCCTGGCCTCGGCAAAATAGCACGCCCGTTTTAAATCTGCAAATCCCAGCTTGAGTCCTCTCCCACGCCCCCCATCGGCAATGTCATGTTTCCTCGGTCAACACCATTTAGAATGAAAGTTCCTGAGCTTCCAACGGAGGGGCAGCTGCGAATGCATTCTTTTCTTTGGAATTGCACATGCCCTGCTGCGCCACATGCCAGGATCCGCGCTCAGGATTGGCCTCGCCACCCGCGCTGATATCGACCCACCTCGCGCCTGTAAGTGCCGCGCCAGCTACGGCCCAGCATTCCCCCCCTTTTCACTTTCCCATGCGCCCAGCGCACCCCGATCTGACCCGCCCCCCTACCCCCGAACCTCCAACGCGAACTTTGGATCGAACCCGCCACCCGGCGCGTCGCCCCGGGCACGCGCTCGGCCCCCTTCGCGACGACCCGCGCCCGCGTCTTCTCTGGCAACGGGCCGCGCCGCATCAATGCCCCTGCATCTCCGACAAGCCCCCGGAGTCTTCAACCACCCCTGGTGTCGGCGCGCAACGCAGATCCACTGGTTGCGCGGAATGTCTCGGGCACCTAAGCACGTTGATTTAGCGGCCGCGCTGCGAGCGCACCCCCCCGAATCCCCCCCCGCCCCTCGCGTCGAATCTCACTGGCCCCTCTATCCTCGAATACCTGGCCGGCGCCCGTGCCCTGAGAGACCCCGCGCAGGCGCGCGCCCCATGCCAGCCCTGACCCCCCTGGAAACACAAAACGCGACGCGACGGAAATCATTTCAAGCCTGGGCCAGCACGGGCACATTGCCAGTCGTTTGTTTTGCGCCCGACCCCGTCAGTTTCCACGCCTCTCTCTGCTTCGCCCAAATTGACCCACTTGACGCAGGATCACTCGTTTCGAAGCAGCAACCTGATCGGTCGGCCGCCGCCATCTGGCCCGCCAAGCCACCGCGCATAGCTCGACGAAGACGGCCCCGATAGACCTCTGATCCCCCCGTTCTGCCTCCCCCGCGCGACTCAATACCTCGGCGCCATCGACTGCTTGCGCCGGGGGGCCCCCCGACGCAGGAGCTGTCAGTCATGGGCCGCGCGGGTTTGTTGACGGACCCAGCTTCCCAATCTAACACCGGGCGCGAGCCGCGACGGCGCGCGTCGCCGCCCCGCGCCCGCACGTCGTCGCGTTCGAACACCCCCTGCGTTGGCGACGCGGCCCAACGCGAGGCCCCCGGAGGGTGTTCGAATGGGACATATGAGCCATGGCTTCTTTGATTCCCACATAATCCCAACGCGAACTTCAGGCGCCCGGCCCCGCAGTCGAAGGCGCCCCTCAATCTGTCGGCCCAAGTCGCCTCGAGCTGAAGGCACGCGGGCTGTCGCGGGCAACGCGCGGCGGACTCGCAATCAACCGCGGGGCTGTTTCGACCGCGGGAATGTCATTTGCGTTTGCGCGCATCCCTCCGCGATGAAAGCCCCTGCCCGCGGCAGGCGCCGGCGCGAATATAACTTCCCCCGCCGCCCCAGCAACGCGGGCCGACGAGTGGGCCTCGGAAGCGCGCGACTGCACATTGGCTATTCTTTGCCTCACAACACCACTGCCCCCCTAACGTCGCCGACCGCCTACCTGTCCAACGGCGCTGAACGCGCACCGAACACTCCACCACTTCCGCATAGTAAACCCGTTGCGCACCTCCTCTGCATGGACGTCGCCCTGCTTATCTCTTCCTCCTCGCCAGGCCCCTCGCTTCCTCCGACTTCGGGGCCTTCTTGCTGCGTCTCCTCGCCCCCGCCCCTCTCCTCTCTGACTTCTCGAGCCCCCTCCTCGCGCCCGCGGTCCCCTGCCTGCCTTTTGCCGCTGGTGACCTCGGCGGGGCAATATTGGCCGGGCGCCCGTCGTAGTCGCCGCCGCAGCTAACTCGGAACTGGATCCACCCCGCCCAACGGCCTCGCAATTCCTTTTCAAAAAAATGTCCTTCCATGCGTCAATCATGCCACCCATGTCACCAGACACTTAACTGATCACATGCGTTTCTGTCGCTGCTCAGTTTTACACGCATTTGTGCTCTGGTTTCGCGGCGTCGTCCGAGCACCGACGCGTCTGTGAATGCCGATGGGTCCGTCAACGCTCACTCCCCCTTGCCGCCCTACCAAGCGCTGTCAGCTTCCACCCTCATCTGAGCCGACGCCAACCTCTCCTGGACGTTCGGATCACCCCGTCCTTCAAGCCAATCCACAACTCGCGACATTCGCGGTCGCGCGGTGAATGCGCGGCGCATCCCCTGGCAGTGACTTTGTAGCCATGACGCACTGGCGCCGGCCCCAGTACCGCGTGCTCCGACTTCTCCACTGTAGCCCCTTGCGCCACTAATGGCCTGGCGTCGACGGCCAGACCTCGACTGGGCACTGCCATAAATAGACTCACTCTGGCTCGAACATCCATTCCTACGGCGTTGGAATCTGGTTGCTAAGGCAACCCATTGTCAACTCGGCGAGGCCACATATCTCCCCCTCACCTCCTGGGCGCCTATGCTCATAGATGATGGATGAAATTTGGCGGCGCCGCCCATAGTGCCGACGAGATTACCTCCTGGCTGGCTTCGTGCGCGACCGAAAGTATTCCATCTTGCCCCCAGTCGCTGCCTCCCTTCTTCGAAAAAATCTCCCAGCGCGCGGCACATTCCCCAAACTCGGGCAACGCTTCGTTGAATTTGCGCCCTCGGCATCTTTCGCGCGTCCCCCCCCCCTCTCCTCTCCCCCCAGGACCCCCCCCCCCCCGCCCCGCCCCCTCGCCCCCCCCCTGCCCCCCGGCGCCGACGCAACTGGCGCCCCGCAGAAATAAGCGCCCGGTTGAACGCCGTTTGCGCCGCCAGCTTAGTTTCGCGCGAGCGCGCGGGAAACGGAAAGGGGGAAATGGGCAGGACAGGGGGGGATGGGGGGGGGGAAGACGGAAACAGCACTTGTTTTGTCCTGGAGCCTTTATTGTCCTGGACGGAAACAGCTCTTGACCCAAAAAGTTGTGATGCAAGTTCTCGCGCGTTGCCTCTCAAGCGTCGCACGGGCAGGGGCACCTGCTCACCCAGTCGGAACGCTATTGAACTGACACCTTCTTCTCCTCCTTTTCCACCTTTTCCTCCTCCTCCTCCTCCTCTTCACCCGTCCGCCTCCAAGATCTGCTGCTCTTCAACCTCCCCTCCCCCTCCCCATCTGCTTCCAAGTCCTCCTACACTCGCGCGGCCAGTGCCGCCGAGCTTGGTGTCGACAGTCGTGCGCGCGGAATCGTGCGCGACCCCCGCCACTCCCCGACGACGACTGCGGCGGCGGCGACGGCGGCGGCGGCAGCAACGGCAGAGGCAACTGCTGCGACGACGACGACGCCGACGACGACGACTGACGACGACGGGGAGGGGCAGTGGTAGAAAGGGGGAGAGCAGGAACAAGAGGCTCAAGAGCCTCCAACATGGAGTTCATGGAGTTTTGCATTCGATCTGAAGTACGAATCCTCGATGTTGGAAGTTGTCACGTACAGTCTTTCAACAGTTTGGGAAGTTTGGGAGCCTCGGGTTCCCTCCCCTCCCCTCCCTCCCTCTTGTCCCCCCTTTCCCCCCCAACCCACCCCCTCCTCCCTCTCCTCCCCCCTCCCCCCCCCCTCCCACGCATCCCCCTCCCGCTTCCCCTCCATCGCTCTCACCCCTCGCCCCCGCCCTCGCCCCTTCCTCCGATACTATGCCCTCGCCCCTCCCCTCTCCGGCCCGCGCCCCCCGCCCCCCTGGCAGGCGCAGAGCGCGACGTCGCGAGGGGCTCCGCCGGGGAGAGAACAGCAGAGGCCGCGGCGGGAGGCCTCCGTGCACGGCGCAGAGGCCTCCGACCTGTCGCCGTCGTCGCCCTCGGCCGCCCGGGGGCCCTGGCAGCCACGCCGGACGGCGGAGAAGAGAGAGGGGAGGCGGCGGGTGAGGAGGAGGAGGCGGAGGAGGAGGAGGAGGAGGAGGAGGCGGAGGAGGGGACGCGTCACGACACGTCACGTCTGGAAGGCCCTCAAAATGCCCCCGCCACGTCTGGTCGTCCAGCCCATGGGGGACACCCTGGATGACGTTCGGGTCGAGAAGGCTAAGGCGATCATCCCGAGCCGTCCCAGGAGTGAGAAGACAGGCATCTCAGCAGCAGGAGCACGAGGACGAGGAGAAGCGGGAGGAGCAGGATCCTGCAGGAGGACCAGGGAAGGCGGACGAGGGGAACGGAGCGAGACGAGAACGGCGAGGAAGGACCCGGATCCAGAAATGTGGCCCGAGCTGGGGCGAGATCGCCATTCAGAACGACGGGGGGCAAAGCGCCGATCCAAAGATGGGGCCAACGCTGAAGCGGGAGCATTTGAGACACAGATGCAAACATGTAGATTAACAAACGCTGCCTTCGTGCCGATTGAAAACAAGCAACAACAAAAACCCTCGCCCAAACCAGAACAAAAGCAACACGTTAACATATTAACAAAATGTTTGACATCCAAAGTGAGAATAGACGGGGCGGACGGGGTACCTCCAGCACGTAGTCGGGAGAGAAGGAAGAGTAGTGCTCATCTTGAGTTCTTGTGGAGGCAGAGCGAGGGGAAGGAGGGAGAAGGGAGGGGGGAGAGGGAGAAGGGAGGGAGGGGGGAGGAGGGAGGCGGCACGCGGCGGACGTGGACTGCCAACTGCGGGGGCACACCAGCCTCCCACGAATGTGTGACATAAGGGGGGCGTAGTGCTTGTCAGAGCTCAATCCGACCAGCCATAACTGGGGGAGCTGTGGTCCTCACCCCCCTGGGGGAACCCATCGCATCGACGATCTCTCGAGAGGGGTGTCGAAATCGATGGGTCCCCCAGGGGGGTAAGGACCACAGCTCCCCCAGTTGTGGCTGGCCTATCTGTAGCTTCATCGCGCAGAGGTAGTCGCCCGCAGCCCGCCCGCTCCACGCCGACATGCGCCCTGCTGCGGCGCGGCAGGAGCACGGAGTCTGCCACCGCGGCGCGCCGGGCCTGCCGCCCACGGCGGGGCCCGCAGGCACTGCGCCACGTTTTCGGGGGGGCCAGCGGCGAAGGCGGACGCCAACGCGGTCGGTCCACCGGCGGGCCGCGCCGGGGCAGAGGCACCGCTGGGCAGCTGGGCGACGAGAAGAAGCGGGTCTCCCGCGAGGCGACAGAGTGACCTCACGCCGCGGCTTCCGCGGGCCGCCAGCGCGGCACGCTGCATTGGAAGCGAAGGCGCTTCCACGCTGTGAGCAGGGACCGACCGGCCAGGCATTCCTGTAGTCCCACCACGAAATGCTCTTAGAACCCACAAGTGTTCTGAGAGCAAAAACCATGTTCTTACCTAAGCCCCATGTATTGAAGCAAGACAGCCCCGGCCAGAACTGCTCTGAGAACAGTTCGTGCAGACCACGAACAGTTCGTAGAGCACTCTTCGGTGGGCCTGTAGGCGAGCCAGGACGCTTCGCCACTGCTCGAACGCCGTTTTTACGCGGGCAGCTTACGCGCGAATGTCGGCGCAGTCCACCCCGTTTGCTTCCGTCGCGCAGGCGGAACAAGAGGAGGGCGGCCGCGGAGAGAGGGGAGGGGAACGCGGGGGGGGAGGCCCCAGGCGCGGAGGGCCTTCGCCACAGAGAAGAGCGCGCAGGCGGCCTCGGGGGCAGCAGAGCCGGCGTGCGGGAAGGTGAGCGGCCGAGCGCGCGCTGCCGAGGGCGGAGGGCGGCGGCAGTCAAGACTGCCTCGCGCGTGGGATCCCCTCGCGGCGGCGGGCAGGGCCAGGACTTGTGCTCCGCACTGGCACCGCGGCGGAGGGCGGCGGTAGTCAAAACTGCATCGCGCGTGGGATTCCCTCGCGGCGGAGGGCAGGGCCAGGGCTTGTGCTCCGCACTGGCACCGCGTGCGTGCGCCCACGGAGGGCCAGCCCGTGCGCCGGCGCGGGCCGTCGCCGCGTGGGTTTGCGCCTGGGCCGGCCGGAGGGTGGGGATCCCCTCCCCCGCAGAGCGCAGGAAGGAGAGCGGCGTCGGATGCCTTGGTGGCCACCCATCGCGCCCGCCGCAAGGGAAGGAGGGGGGATGCAAGGGGAGGAGAGAGAGGGAGGAGGGCGGGGTGCATGGAGGAGGGGGACGTGAGACTCGGGGGGGCATCTAGTACTGTGTCCTCCTCGGAGGACTGCGTCCGACCCGATCATGTAATACGGCCATCTTGTAGCACCCTGTCGTTTCCCGAGCGGCACGGCCAGAACGAGCCCGCCGCGGAGCTTGTACTTTAAGATTTCTCGGTGCGCGAGTCGCCCCTGGGGAAGGGGGCAACGCACACATCTTGCCATCGCTCGGACATCCATTCCCCGTTCATGTTTCGGTTTCCTGTTTGTTTCGTGCTGATTGATCCAGGATGCTCCTCAATAATCCTCGCGGAGAACAAATGCACACGTCAGAGCGATGCCAAGAGTATAAGTGTGTCGGTGTGACGCCGAGGAGGGAGGAGGAGGAGAGGAGAAGGCAGAGGGAGGAAGGGCTCGACGCAGAGAACGAACGCCGAGTGCCAGACAGCAGTGACATAACGGCTGTACTATCACCCCCCGCCCCCCACATCCCCTCGTGGGGGGGGGGCCAGGAGAGAGGATGAGAGAGGGAGGAGCAGCAAGGGGGAGCAAGGAAGCAGAGCAAGGGATGTTCCAAGGCCGCGCTGAAGGCGATGATGGTTGACGCCGATGCTGGGAATGTGTTGTTTGCAACGCCGAGCACGCGCGGAACAAATGGTAGGGAGACACCGACGAGCCAATCTTGCAAGTGGGTTGGCCACGGCCACGAACCGCGCGCACCTACACCACCGAAACCTGCATCGACGTGACCTACATCGCCGCCAGCATGTCTACGGGATATCCAGCCGCTGATTTGGGCAAACAACGCTCTGACGGAGAGGAAGCCATTGGCATGCGACCTCTTTCGGAAGCTCGTTGCTACCATTGTTTGTCTCTTGCTGCCACGGGCGCGCTGCAGGCAGATGTTCGCCCTCGGTGGACAGACCGGTAAAGGCTGCTGGACGACATGTTATGGAGACAGTGGCGTAGAGCAAGCCAGACTAGATTACTCCAGATGTCGTGATGCGAGCGAGGGGGTCACAGCCCTCCCAGGCGAGCTACCCCCCCAGACTGGCCACGAAAGGGCGGCCCGTTGCCCGCCCACGGGACTGGCAGCCGTGCAAGGACAGACGAGGGGCCGAGGAGAGGAAAAGAGGGAAGAGAAAAAAGGAAAATGAAGGGGCCCTGGGACACACAAATAATTTTTTGTATATCTATATATATATATATATATATATACATATATATACACAAATCCCAGGATCCCCATATATTTCTCCATAGTTTCTGGGTTTTCGTTGTTCCCCCCCACTTTCCATAGTTTCCCATATTTCCTGGGAGTCGACGATTCTTTGTGTCTGCGTGATATTTCCCCTTCCTGAGAAAAGAAAGACCAACAGCGGCAGCAGGCAAGCAAACCGCCACCTTTCGGGGGTCCCCCACACGGCCTGGTGAGACACGCTGACGATTCCTCCAAAACCTGTTCGGGGTGCGCGTTGGAACCACTTGGACTTACTGTTAGGTCGGGTATGTCCTCCCACACGCGGATTTTGGACGACAAATGGCCCAAAAATGCTCGAAACTACTTGTTCGTGCTATATGCCAAAAAACCTTCCCTGACTATTGTTTGACGGATTTCAATACTCCTCCTGGAAAGCGACATACCGACTTCGAAGCATACTGGCCGCCAGGCCGCCTCCGCACCCGGCCCCGCGCCGCAGGTGCCAGCCATGGGCGCCCGCCGGCCGCGACGGCAAGCAGCATCCCGGGCGCAGGCGGGCTCGGCGGCGCAAGCGGATCTGGCCATCAACCTCCTGTGGCAATTCATGGGCTATGTTGTTCCCATCGCACCCAAGGACCACATCCCAAAAGGAATCCTGAAAAGTACCGAGGCGGTGTCGAACGAGTATCGCCCCCCAAGGTCCGGAACGTGAAAACTTCTCAGTTTCGGTATTTTCTTGGTGTTCGAAATCCCACCAGCCCTCTGGGCGTAGGTGGTCTAGGGCGGCTCCTCATTCAACTCCTTTTTTCGGCTTTACCCCTCCCCCGACCCCCTCCCTGGATCTTGACCGATTGGAGCGCCCAAAACGGCCTCGGCGAGAAAGCCACAATCATTGGTTTTACCACGGTTTTGGCCACCTGTTGGCCTCTTGGGGGGGCGGCACTAAAAGGAGCCCCCCCTCTTCTTCGATCGGTGTCCTCCAACATGGCCCCAAGAAGCGCCCAGGAGGCCCCAAGAGGCCCAAAGATGCCGCCAATATGGCCCCAAGAAGACCCCAAGAGGCCCCAAGGAGGCCCCCAAGAGGACCCCAATAGGCCCCAAGCAAGAGGCGCCCCCGAAGCACCCAAGACACCCGAGAGCCCCCCGGGACCGCCAAGAGACCCCCAAGACGCCCCAAGAGGCCACCAAGAAGCGCCCAAGAGATATCCCAAGAGGCTCCGATTGGCATCCAAGAGACCTCCGGTCGTTTTGCTGACCTTCCTCCTCCTACTCCCCATACCCTCCTCATATTTATCATATTCCTTCGCCTTCTCCTCCACCTCATCATCCTCATCATCATGTTAATACCCTTCTCCACACTCCCTCATCCACCCATCCAGTGCCCTCCTTCTCCTCCTCCATTTTTCGCACGGTTCCGCGGCCACCCTCAGCGGTTTGCCGATCTAACATCAGATTAGGCTAACGTGCATTAGCATTGACAAGTTGTTCTGCTTGTTAATATTCTTCGTCTAGTAGCTCACGAGAAGGTAACCTCCTACCACGAACTGGTGAATACATGGCTGAGTAAGTCCGTTAAGCGGAACTACTCATACTAAAGCATAATGTATCCGCGCGCGCGCATGGTTGGCCAGCCCGGCCGCCCGGCGCGCGCGCCCTGGCACGAGTCGCTATTCACAGCTGCGGAGGCAGTCCCTCCACATGACCCATGCCCTACCAACGCTCTGCAAGAGAAAAGGGCGGAGGGCTGTATAAATAGGCGAAGGGAGCGTTAGGCATAACTCCCCCCGGGAGCACCTAGCGTGACATCGTCGCGCCAGGGTGGACGTCAGCACATCGGATAACACTCCGAACAGAAGAAGTGGAACACGCCGAACAGCCTTCCGTCAACAAGTCCACGGAGCGTAGAACAGCCTTCGCCCCTTCCCCCAGGGCCACTGTGGGCCCCCCGCCGCGTCAACCCCAAAAGCATTTCACGGCGCAGGCGGAAGGGAAGGGGGCGACCCCGTCACCGATCAGCGGGACAATTCATGGGCCCCTCGACACGCCCCACCCCAGAGTAGCATAAGAAGCGCGTGCCACCCAGGCTGAGACATCGACTCAGCCATTCACACATGCCCACCGCCCGAGCGGTTGCTCTTCCACCATTGATCGCCGCAGCGGTCGTCGCGACCGGCGCCCCGACCCCGGTCGCCACGCTGGGCCTGCCGGCCAGTCCAGCTTGAAGAAGACGACTAGGACGTCCAGCGATCAGCAGCGTCAGCTCGCCATGGGGCTCGCGACGCCGCCGCTTCGTCCTGCCACCACTGGCTACAGTCACGATGCCAAGGGGCAGCGGACTCTTTCGCCGCAGCCGGGGCCGTCGGCACAATCGGCGCAGGGGGCGCGGGCGTCAGCCTCGAAACAAGTTCGCCATTCTGAACCCAGTTCCCAACTGGCCGCGGCTCGACCCTCTGCCATGGGGGCGCGTCAGGCGACGCGCGCCAGTCGCTCTCAGGGGACCTGCTGGTCGCGCGAGGGCCACGCTGCCGGAACGCCCGCAACGGCGCACTTTGTTCCAGCCGCCACTCTGTAGGCCCCCGCGCCCGAAGGCGCACGGTGAAGGCCTGACCAGGCAGGACATAACTGCCGCTGCGCTTCTGAACACGAGATGCCTCGCCACCGCGTGCACGGGCCCTCGCTTTCACGCGTTTGTGCCCCTGCCTCGGCGGTTGAGTTCGTCCGCGACGTCTGTCTGCATGAAAGTGCGACGCAGCGCCTGCGGCAGACTCAGCAAGATGATCACTGATTCTTCTTCATCGTCTTGATCAATCAGCTCAACCGGCCCCCAATTGTCCTTGAAATGGCTCCACATCTGGTCTAAGTATTCGTGAGTAGGATGATGATGTCTGGCACCTTCTCCCAGTCGCCATGCCTCCCATCCGTTTCACGGGTCACGCGCCTCTCTATCGGACGTTGGGAGGTCGCCCCACTGGATGAGCTCCAGATATCAGATGTGCTGCCAATCGGCTTGAACATGGTGACTCAAGAGTGGCCGCCAAATTTTAATAGGGGCAACAGCCTCCAGTCCGACGGCCGGCGTTCCCATAGCTTCTGAGAATTCACCCAACGATGACCCAACATTCGAGCCTTGTTCTAAAGCCATGCGTGGACCTGAGCTGGCGTGGTAACCTCTGCCGACGTGGGCCGCCACGCAAGCGCAGTCATATACTGGAACGTGAAAACTGTCTTTCCTTGGAGAGCCAACTTGTATCGGTGCTTGCCAACTTTGGATCTTTCGAAGTTTGTTCAGACTTGGCTACGTTTTCATCCGTGGTGCGACCCTGCGTATAGATTGGAGGCCTCGCAATCGACGCAGGAACGCCGTTCCCGGTCTCAGGGTCCGTTCCCATACTCATGAACTTCCAGAGGCCCAGTATTTCCCACGCAACTGCGGGACGAAGCGCATTCGGGGCCCCGAGCCTCGGATCGCATTGCATCGGCTGCGAGCAGCGCAAGCAGCTGATCACACCCACGCAATTGCGACACGCCAACGAGCATAATAGGTAGCAACCCTCCCAAGGCGGATGCAAAATCACCATACGCTTGAGGTCGCTCGAAGCCAGCCGGTCATCTCGGTACCTGGCCATACCTGACAAGGCCTTGCTTGCGTTTATCCGTCAATGGAGTGATCCAGACTCCTCCGAAGCGCCGGTCGAACACAACCGTCCCCGACACCGTCGGGACGGGTGCATATGACACGGCAACCTGCAGAATCTGATGAATCTCACCCCAGCGTGGACGGAACTCAGTCGCCAAGGAGCCATCGGGCATGACATAAAATATTGCATCATCAAAGATGCGAAGGGCGACAGTCGCCATGCACGGGCCAGACAGCTTCTCCCGGTCGTCTGCATCAGAAACCCTCGCGCCCAAGTAATCGGCAGACAGCGATCTGGACCATCCGTTCGGACGCAGCCAGCGCAGGGACCGCCCTGGTTGGTCAGCACATTCTCCAGCCTTCTCTCGCTGCCCTGAGATAATTCCACATTGCGCATTGTCCTCCGCTGTCTCCACGACCAAGTCGCCCAGTCTTGCGAAGTCATTCAACTTGGCGGGGATCGCACGCGCATATCTATACTGCCACCCGCCACTGGTGCCACTCTCCGGAGGAACCATCATTTCAATCATCGGTTGCAAGACGCTCGACACAGCAAGTGGGAATATGATCGCCGTTGGCGTATCGTTCCCTGTTGGCTCATGACGGGGGCATGTTCGCTCGGGCTGAACCACCCTCACTGAGTGCCCCTGCGAAGCACGGAAAACAACGCGAATTGGCTGCGCGAGAGACTTGCATCGTTCTTGAACTCCACGAGCAGATCGTTCCAGGCCTCAGCGCAGTCGGGCTGGAAATTGCACTCTTCCAGCCGCGCGGGAAACAGCGCCCCAGCGGCTCGGTACCTGGCGAGCGTCGCTGAGACGACCTTGCTCAGCCGATGAGGATCCAAGCGACCTGGCCCCGTCACTCCGCTCCGCAACCTGCTCGTCCGCACATATCAAGCGAGAAACCCAAGCAGCAGGCTGCTTGCTGGCCTCGATCCACGGGACGATGAGTCGAATCCTGGCCGCCGGGCCCCGCTTGACCTCAAACGCCGGAGAACGCCCCTTCAGAATGGCCCCTGCCGCGAGCCTGTTGTCCTGCAGCGAGAAGATCACTGACCTGCGCATCTGGGGCGCGAGGGCCCTCCTGCGCGCGAGCCCCACCACTGCTCGGCCATCCCCCAAAGTGACGCGGTCTGCAAGGGCCCAAGGGCCGTGCTCCACCACCTTCGAGTCAGCCAGTCCGTTGAACAACTCCCGAGGCAACCCGGCGAACGGCATGGCACGCCCGATATCTTTCTCGGGGCCCTTCAAGCCCACGAAACTGCCGCCCAACTTGGCCACGGTGAACCCACGGCCACTCCAACATCCACCGACTCGAACTTCACCTCGTCGGAAAAAAGCTCCCCGCGACGATGCTGCACCCGCCGCCGTCGAGCTCCGAGGCCCCCACGGCGCCCGCGGCCAAAAAAAAAAACGCTTGACAGCGGCGCCCCGACGTCGGCGACCATGAAGAGGACTTCCCTCGCCATGGCCTGTAGCTCGCGTCGAACCGACAGCCGCGCTCGGGCCCATCGCTCGGGAAACAGGTCGAGGAACTTGAACGCGGCAGAGGGGGTGCTAAGCAAAAGCCTCCAGAGAAGCGCCCCCCCCCCCCCCCCCACCACGCCCAAGAACACGCAATGGACCGTACTTCGTCGGTGTGGACCCACCCGGCCCTCGCCAGTCACTCCAGCTCCTGTGCGATGGTCACCCTCCTCTCCTTGGGCAGCCTCACTGGCGGGCCGCTGAATCACCTCGTAGCCCGCGACCTTCGCCAGCTCCTCCGCTGGGGCGCAGTCGTCCACGACGAAAGCCACTGCTTCCAGCTCGTCGGCGAGCTGCCCCATCAGGCTGCCCGCGGCCCCGGGGCATTCGCCCGAGCCCATGCACGCGCCGTCGCCCACGTGAACTTTATATGACCAGCTGCCGCCGACGCAAAGCCAGCCCTCGCCCTCGCGCTGCATCTTCATTCCGAATGGCTGCCGACTGGTGTTGCGAGCACCGTTCACCCCAGACTGAAACTCTGGGTCCGGCGCCCTCGGGGAGCGGGCCCGGCGTTCTCGGCGTGGAACCCATGCAGCACGTCGAATACCACGGAGGCTTTCTTGTCGCAAAGCTCCCCAGGGCACGTCTGCAGACGGCTCGCGCTGAACTCCCGAGGCCGCCCTTCCCGTCGGACCGAGCATGCGCATGGCCCCCCGCGCACCTCGCGCCGTTCAAGTCGCCCAGGCCTCGCAGCGCGCCCGACACGCAGGTGGCCTTCATGGCCAGGCCGCCGAACTGGCACTGGTCGAGCAGGGCTCGGGCGGCCACCGCCCGCTCCTCCAGCGCCCTCATCTCCGGCGCGCCACGCAGCGAGGGAAAGGGGAGACCCCCCGGGCCCCCCGCGTGCTCCATTAGGTGGCAGCACCATTTCACGACGACCGCCTCGCACATGGCCACGAGGTTCACCGCGAGCACGTCGGCCTCGAGGACACGGCGTTGCCCCCGCGGCCCGAAGTCGGGCAGGCCCCAGACCCAACGGCCACGCCGACGCACAGGTCGGGGCCCCAGCCCTGGGCGGCTGCGGCGCACTCCCGAGATAGTGGGGCACGGAGGGCCGCCCGGGACCGCGTCGATGAAGCCGCCCTCGCTCGAGCTCATCAGCTCGTCGGACGCGTCGGGCTCGGACAGGTCCCAGGCCGCGTCTGTCGCGAGGTCCGCGGAAAGGAACAGCAGCTCCATGTCTGCTTCTTCGCAGCGTGGCCCCAGCTGCACCCGCGCGCCGTCGCTCCGCCGCTCGCCAGCGAACGGGCGCATGAGTACGAACGCGCGCCCGTGGCGACGCCTGGCCTCGCGGGCGGCTCGGGCCCAGCTGGCCACGGCGTAGCCCGACTGGCCTGCGCCCATCGACTGGGCCGCATCGCTCTGCTGCGCCAACTCCTCGCCATCCACGCTCAGGTCCCCTGGGTCGCCCTCCCCGCACAGGCCGCACTCGCCCAGGCTGGGTTGCTCGATGTCGCCGCGGCCCTGCGCCGGTCGAGCCCCCGCCCCCGTTAGCGCCAGGTTGATGGACATCGGGATGTGCACTGAGTGGGGGTCGCCCATAGCCAAGCGGTGGCACAGTGGTGCCACCCGTCCCCGCTCCGCGACCTCCCGCCGCACCTCCAGGGACGGCAGGCGCCATGCGCGCCAGGCCTTCAGCGGAAGAGTGGTTTGCCAGCGAGCGCGCCACTGCGGGGCGCGGACCCTGGTGAACGCGTCGTTCTCGTCAAACGCAGCGATATCCCAGTGGTCCGCGGGCGCCACCACCTGCGCCAGCGCCTCTCCGACCGCCGGGCCGCGGTCGGCCCGCTCCTCGGGGGCGGTCCACACGTAGTCGGCAGGGACGTTCATCGACGCCTTGCGCTGTTTCGCGGGGCCCTTCTTTGGCACCGACCTGAAGACTCCGAACGCCATTGCCTGGGAGGCGGGGACGTACGACCACATTCCCTTGGGAAGGTCCTCGCGGCGCAGGCAGGCCGCGCAGTCCACCTCCGCGCCGTTCACAAACGCGCACTGGTCCTCCAACTCGCAGAGCACTGCGTCGGCCATGCCCGCGTAGGAGACCACGTTGGTCTCGCGCTCGTAGGAGCACCTCTCGTGCTCTGGGAGCGCCGGGAGCATGTCCACGATGGAGTGGCCCTTCGGTTCGTCAACGTCGAGAGGCCCCCCGTTTTTTCTTCGACCTCCTCCTCCTCCTCCTCCTCCTCCTCCTCCTCCTCCTCCTCCTCCTCCTCCTCCTCCAGCCTCCAGCCTCCAGCCTCCGCTCCTGCTCGTGCTCTCCCCTCCCGCGTTCCTGCTGTCCCGGGGCCCTTGCGCTGCCCTGCTGCGCGCGCAGGGCGCGCTGGCCCTGTGCTTCGAGGCAGGGCTCTGCGAGCAGAGCTCGCCCGTCGCGGGCCGGCACCGTCGTCGTGGAGCCTGCGACGCGCGAGCGGGCGCGCGAACGGGGCTCGAATGGGGGATCCCAAACTTGACTTTTTTCTCGCCGAAGCCACGAAAAAAAGCAGATGAGGTGCTCCGAGGATATGCGGAGCATTCTACGCATCCTTCCCAGACTCTTAGACTCGAAGGAAAACCAATGTTGGGGTAAGTCTACTGTGTAGTCGATCTCCTACTCAAAAGGTGGCGGGGCCGTCAAGAGAATGACGAGACCCACTCTGAAACCTGACTCGAAATTGGCACGAACTCCCGCTTCAGACATCACGCGCAAACTGCACCGTCAAAACCTAGGGCGGGCTCGTCAAAAAGCGTGGGAGGACCCGAGTTCCTGCGTACTCGAGTCTTACACTTCGCCGACAGAAACGCCGTGGCCAGCAGTCGTGCCTGGCGATGATGTCTCGGTCCCGACGTCGCGTCGGGACTGCACTCGCGCGCGGTCTGCGGACCTGGGACCAGCCTCGACGTCGAGCACGGATGCTCTGAGAGCGCGCAGCGGGAGCCTGATTGGCCACCCGCGGTACCAGGGCCCTGGTTGGTCACGCCTTCTGGCGGGGGCCAAATAGCAGGTGGCGGCTTCCGAACCCTACCCCCACCAACCTTCGAGTTCTTCTGGATCCTTGGGAGCGCACGGAGCGGGCCAGGGGCGGCGCCAGAGGCGACGCCAGAGGGGCTCCAGCGCCGATCCAAGAAATCCGCGCGGACCGTCGGACGTTTCTGCTTCTACAGTTTTGCCTCCTTCGCCCCTTTTGGCCAGAGGCGTGGCCTGCGTCCCACTGGCCGCTTTACCCCCCTAGATGGGGATGCAGGCTGTTCCCTTCAGGCTTCGAGGGGCGCATGCCCAACTGGCGTGGCGGGACGCTGGGGATCGGGATGGGAATGGGGATGGGGACGGGGATCGGTCAAAGGTTAGCATGGGGGAAACGGGTCCAAAGGGAAACGGGTCCTGGACCCCCGGGGCCTTCCCCCGGGACGAGACCTTCATCCTGAGCCGCTTCCTGACACTGCCGGGACCCGTGGAGGACTCCGAGAGCCCGAACACGGCGGAAAACCTCGGGACCTATTTCCCTCGGGACTGGCTTCCTACAAGAAGAAACATCAGCATAAACAAAAACTTGTGGCGCTCCGCGCGGATTTCTTGGATCCGCGCTGGACCCCTCTCCCTGGCGCGCGGAGCGCGCCAGGGCAGCCGCCAGAGGCGCCGCCAGGGGAGCCCAGCGCGGATCTAAGAAATCCGCGCGGAGCGCCAGAAGTTTATGTTTGTGGCGTTTTTTGTTCCGTCTTCGATTTCCCCCACAAAAAAACTTAAGAAGTCGTGTTAACGACTTTGCAGATAACCTGATGCTCTTCTCTCGAAGCTCTATGTCTGTGACGTTGAACGTATAAACGATACGAAGCTCTCCCTGCCTCCGTGCTTGTGGCCCGGCGCGGATCCAAGAGGTCCGCGCGGAGCTCCGAAAGTTGATGTGTGTGTGTGGCGTTGTCTCGTCTTCGCTTTCCCCCACGGGCGCTCAGAGATGCTGAGCCCTCCCTTAGGAGGCAACTACCGGGAGGTCTTCGTCGGAAGGCTCAGGGAGGACTAAGCCCCATTGGGGGGCTGCTACGCCGGAGCGGGCCTCGGATCGAGCGGGAGACTAGGCCGCATCGAGCGGGACCGAGCCGGATCAAGCCAGACCTCGGACCAGGGCAAAATCAGAATCTGACCTCCCAGGAGCTGCCTCCGAGCCCCCCTGACTACCTACCAGACCACCCCAACCCAACCCGAAGACCCGAATTTCGGGTTGGGGGGGGTAAGGGTTCCACATGTGTTTTTTCTATGTTCCCCGACCCCCCCCCAACTGGAAATCGAGGGCAAATCTGAGCCTTCGGGTTGGGTTGGGGTGGTTTGGTGGGTGGTGACCCCCGTGCCTCCGCGCTCGTGGCCCGACGCTCGCCGCCGCTCGGAGCCCGGAGCGCCGCCGGCGACCGGCTCTCCCGGGGACCCCCCGCGCGGGGCCCCCCGCGCCAAGGCCCGCGGCCCGGCGGCCTGTCGGGTCGGGCGAAAGGGGGGGATAGCAAAGGGGGGGGGGGGGAGAATCAGCTCACGTGGCTGATTTTCCAGGCGCCTCCCGGCGCCGGAGGCGGCCATGCATCGAGGCATGGGCCCCTCGGTGAGGCCGAAACCGGCTGCATGCAGCACATTTCGTAGCCCCCCCTTTCCCAATCCCCCCCTTTCGTCCGGCCCGAGCCTGGGCGGCACGGGCGCGGCCCCCGCCCTCAGCGGCCGGGCACGCAGGAGTAGCAGCAGTCGCCCTCCACGTGGCCCTGGCCCCGGAGGGAGGCGAGGGAGGCGCGAGCCCCGAGCCCCTCGCGCCCTGAGAAGTCACGCCGGGGAGGCTTGTCGCTCACCTCGGCCTCGGGGAGCCCTTCCTCGGCCTCGGGACCGTCAAGAAGCGACCCAGGATGAAAAAACCGGTGCCAGGGAAGGGGTCCAGACCTCTGGGGGTCGACGTTGCTCAATACTCACGACGTCGGGGGTCTGGGAAGCGTGACGTCCCGGCTGAAAAGGCCTACACCCTGCGAAATGCTTAAGAAATCATGGGTTAAGAAATTCATAGTCTCAGAAATTGAATAAAACCCAGAACTTCTATCAACATCTGGGGATTCACATTGAAAAGTTAAGAATAATCGAGACTCTGGACGAAAACTTAGGTTTTCTTAAGCATCGCCTAAGGTGTATGGGGGGCGGGACGGTGAAGCATAACACCGATGGATCGGCCACACGCCGCGAGGGCACACCCTTCTTGACCCTGCGGCGGCAGCGTGTGCACCATGACACACCAGGCAACAACAAGCACACACAAATACGCAAGCACGCGTGAAGCATGGCATCAAAAAACAATCAGGCAGGAGGGACGAGGAGGAGGAGGAGGACGAGGAGGAGAACGAGGATGCATCCCTCTTCTTCGGTACCTCCCTGGTTGTTATGAACTCTGAAGACCGAATTACGAGGGTACACAGAGCTTCCATGATTTTACTTGCTTCGACGCTGATCGACGGTGGTCGACGCTAAATCGACGCTAACCGACGCCACTCGACGCGAACTCGGTGCTATCTCATCGATTACCGGACACTACTCGACGCTAGTCGACGCTGAAGACGGGATTGAGACGGCACACAAGGCTCCCATGATGTGCTACCGATGTGTTTTCCGTCAGGCTTCGAGCTCTCTGGGGTGCCCCAATGGCGTCTCGGGGCCCCCAAGGAGCTCGCAAAAAAACCTGATCGGAGAAGAACTGGAAGCGTCGATCTTGTCCATTGGGCTCGTAGGGGGGACAAGAAGAAAAGGATGATGGCGACGACAAGGCGGCGGATTTCGAGGATGGCAGCGTGGATGACGGGGAGGGCAGCGAGGGGGGCAGAAGGACATCGAGTAGGACGACAAGCACGAAAACGTGGAAGAGATGGAGGGCGACGAGAACGAGGAGGATAGAAGCGGAGGGGGAGAGTGAGGAGGAGGAGAAGGATAAGAAGAAGAAGAAAGAGAAAGACGACGACGAAGAAGGACGGTACGAAGCCCGACGAAAAGGACGTCGAAGAGGAGAGTGGCCCTCGTGATCTTTTGAGGCTACCCTGTGGGCTGTTGAGGCCGTATGGGCTGTCTTGGGGCATCCTTGGGGCCTCTTGGGGGCCTGTTGGGGTCCTCATTGGGCTGTCTGGGCATGTCATAGGGTTCTGTGAGGACTCTCTCAGCACATCTTGCCGCCATTTTGGGCTGTCTTGGGCCGTCTTAGGGCCCTGTTGGCCAGTCCTGGGGCCTCTTCGGCCCCTCGTGGGGGCCTCTGGACAGCTGTTGGGGGTCTCTTGGGGCCCTCCGGGAACGAGTCCAAGACGATCTTGGTTTGGAGACCACTCGGGAGCCGATGTTTCGAGGATATTCCTAACAAAACAGCAATGTTTCACAAACCCTGACCGAACACAAGCCTTGTAGGGGGGAGCGTTCTGGAACCTCTTGGGGCCGTTTTGGGGCCTCTTGGGGGCCGTCTTGAAGCGGCTTGGGGGCCTCTTTTGGGCCTGTTGGGGCCTCCTGGAAGCCTCGTGGGGCGGAAGGCTCGAATCTGAAGGGGCCCAAGGACACAAATAAATACACAAATGATACCGGAGAAAAAACCCAATCAGGGCTATAGGGCTAGGGGGCTATAGGGCTCTAGGGCTATTAGGGCTATAGAGCCAAAGGGCTGTAGAGTTGTAGGGCTATAGGGCTATTGGGCTATTGGGCTATAGGGCTATAGGGCTATGGGCTTAGGGCTATAAGGCTAGAGGGCACCCCCGGGCACCCCCGGGCACGCCCGGGCACCCGGGCACCCGGGCATCCGGGCACCCCCGGGCACCCCCTGGGCACCCGGGCCCTGGGCACCCGGGCCCCGGGCACCCCCGGGCATCCGGACACCCGGGCGTGCAGCGAAAATCGACGACTAACCTAACCTAACCATATGAATCCGCTAGGACCCCTGCAGAGGCAAGCTCTGACTGGGGAATCAAAAGATGTCCCAAATTGTTTCATTTTTTGATAGTTTTTGCCTTCCCCCCCACGTCCCATATTTTCCCATATTTTCTGGGAAATCGACGATTCACTGTGTCTGTGTGTTTTTTTCTCTTCTGAGAATCGTCGATTCGTGTACCCCCTATTTGGCAAACCTTGGGGCCGTCTTGGGGCCCTCGTGGGCCGTCTTGTGCGCCCCTTGGGCCGCCGTGGGGCCCGCTTGGGCCGTCTTGGGGCCCTCTTGCGGGCCTCGTTGGCCATCTTGGGGCAATCTTGGGAGCCTCTTGGGCCGTCGTGGGAGGTCGAAAGCTCGAAATGGCAGCAAGCCCAAAAATATTGAAAACACACACCAGAAATATCAATGAGTTTTGCCTCTCGGGGCCCTGTTGGGAGGGCTCCTGACGCTATCTTGGGCATCTCGAAAGCTTCTTGGGCCGTCTTGGGACGCTCTTGGGCCGTCTTGGGGCCCTCTTGGGTCTCTCCTGTGCCGTCTGGGGTATGCTTGGGGTGACCTGCTGCCGTCGTGGAGGCCTGTTGGGCCGTCTTGGGCTCGAAACAGCAATTGTTCCAGAAACCTTGACGGACAAGAACGGGAAGCGCCGCTTGGTGGACGACGAAGAGGACAGCCTGGATTTTCGATACTTCTTGGCATGGGTCTACCCCGAATGGCATGCTGGCCGCTCAGACGGCCCGCAGGATGCGGTGCGCGCGGCGCCAGGCCCCGCGACAGCACGGCAGGCGCGGCTTCGCCCGAGAAAAAGGGCGGCACGGCGGGGCCCCTGGCCGCTCTCGCGCGCCCGAGACGGCAAGGGGCACAGGGAAGCACAAAGAAATGGATGCAAAGGTCCGGATTCCCCATACGTCTCCCCCAGCTCGCAGGAGGACGCCCCCCACACACACACACACACACACACACACACACACACACACACACACACACACACACACACAGCATGGATAAAGAAAGGGAGAGAGAGGAGGACGAGGAAGAATCGGTTCTCGAAAAGCAAGACGACTATGAGGACGAGCAGGACAAGGCGAGGGAAGACAAAGGCGACGGGGAGGACGACCCCCACCAACACTTCGGGCGTGAGTGGCGCGTTTCCTTTTCCAACCCCCCCTGACCCCCTTCGGGCAAGCGTTCATCACTAGTCCCTAGGAACAAACACACCATCCCCCAGGAGCAGACCGTGATGGCCAACCCGCCGCGATTGCGCATTGGCTTTCGGCAAAGATGAGGGCCGACATGTTTCCCAATGTTACCGTCACACATTCCGCGCGTGCCCCGAAAGTGGCACACATGGCGCATGTGGTGCGCGTGGGGCATTTGGCGCACCAGGCGTGCCTGGCACGCTTGGACCCTTAGGGGCGCCTGGCGCACCTAGCGCGCATGGCGCGCCTGGCACGCGTGGCGCACCTCGCCCCAGCGTCGCGCACACGGAGTTCGTTGTGGCTCCCAGTAACTGCCCATCCAGAGAAGACCACTGAACATGCTGCGGCCCGGGTGCTATTTACATGTCGGGAGGGCGGGTTGGAGTGAGCGAAACGGGTTGCGGGCGGGGGGGTGGTCTTGGTCCCTCCCCCCACCCCGGCCTATTGAACCTGGACGGGACGGGGGGGGGGGGGAACGCGACCCGCTGGAGCGTCTAAGACGGCCTCGACGGTAAGGCCCACGCTATGGTGCTCCATCGAATTAGGGGCCAATTGGCCTCCCGGGAGCCGATTTGCATTTGAAACCCTTGTTCCTTTGATCGATCGGCTCCAAGATGGCACCAAGACGGCCCCTTCCGTGGCTCCCAAAGAGGGAGGGCACCAAGAGGGCCTCAAGGCGCGCCCAGGATGCTCCAAGAGGCAACCGAGAACCCCAAAAGGCTCCAAGAACCCCCAAGAGGCCCCCCCAAGGCACCCAAGACGCTCCAGGAGGCTCCTCGGACACTAGAACTGAGGGGCTCCGAAGCTGCACGAGAGAAATCACGGCGGCAATAATATGTCGAATGCACGGTTAAATTCCCCGTACTATAAACAAATATGCGTCAAAGCTCAGGACAGATAGCGGCGACCCCTCGCATTCGAGGCGGGATTTTGCGAGCGATCGAACAGCTCTGGCAGAGAAGACAAACCAAAGGAATAAGGACACCATAACTGTCCAACCGCCAGCACATTCTGGACTCGACAGGGAAACGCCGCCCCTGTCTGACCCGACGGGCGCGCAACGCGGCGGGGCGCGGGCTCGCCCACTGCAGCGAGTAGTTCGCCCGTGCTCTATAGAGCGGTACTGGAAGGGCTCGCGCGCGTGGGCGATGAAGGCGCGAGCGCTCTCGCGCCGCATTGCGCATGATGCCGGCGGCCTCGGGCCGCAGACGCGACGTCTAAAAGCCTGCCCCAAGACTCAGGCAGGGCGATGGCCCCAGGCCCAACGAATGGCACGGTGGAGGCATAGCGCCTTGACTTGGCAGGCGGGAGAGATGGTGATGGATGCAGATAGACCCCGAGAGATGTGCGCACATTTGTGGCACTATCGCCTCGAGGCCCACCGCAGTCACGATCCGCGGGGGGCGCTCCGATCGCGACCGCCGCGGGCGACATCCTGGCTGGGCGCGGCAGGCTCGGCACCGCCCGCGCGCGAGGGCGGCTGCCGTGGCTCGTCGGCGCCAGCTGCGCAGAGGGCCGCGCCCGCGCGCCAGCGCTCGGCCTTCCCACCAGCCCTGCGGGATTTCTTCTCGACGTTACTCTTCTCGTTCGTATTATTCTTCTAATTGGGAAGGTCGGCGGCGCATGCTGGCGCGGGCTCGCGATCGCTATTGCCCGTGCTCACGCCAGCGCGCCCGCGGGGGGCCGACGGGCGCCGCGGCCCCCGCCCTCGCCCAGAATGGGCGCGGGGTCGACGCGCGAGATGGCGCCGGTCTCCGGCCCGGGGCGCGACCGCGGAAGCCTCGCCACACGCCCCGCCCGCGAGAAAGCGCCCAGGGCTGAACCCTTGGAGGGGGGTGGGCGACGAGGCGGAGCGCGCGGCGCGCGCTCGCCCGGAGGCGAAGGGCAGCGCGACGAACGCAGTGACAGCGCCGCTGGCCGCTCGCAGCCAAGCGGCCTGCCCCTGAACGAGGGCGCGCCGAGAGACGCTTCGTCGCGGGCAGCAAACGTATCCCGACCGAACCCTGGCCACGAGCCGACGTCTGCGAGCGACCAGCAGCGGCGGCGCTCGGCCCTCTCTCAGGGGCCCCACGAGCTCCGCAAGTTGCGGAGTTTCGCCGCGAACTTCGCGATGGCGATGCTGAGCGGAGCGTTCGCGCACCGCGGCCTGGCATCGCCTGGCCAGCCCATGGCCCCGCGAGCCTCGAACGCGAGCCCGGCACGCAGCTCTGGACCAGCGACGTTGGCGGAGAAAAGGGTGCGGCGGAGCAGCTGCTCGGGGACTGGGTCGGCGATGTGCCACTGCCGCGCGAATTGCACCGCTTCTTCGTCGTCTTGATGAACGGACGCGCACCTTCCGCGAGCGCCGAGGCTGGGGCGCTCGGAGGACTCGGCGCGAGTGCGGATGCTTTTTTGATGGACATCCACCGACAGTGAGACATGGCAGCCGCGGGTCGCCAGCGCGGAGACGGCGGGCGCGAGCGGGGCCGGGGGCGCTCTTGTCCCCCAGCGTGACCTTGAGGAACAGACAAAGTTGGAATAACACGCCTTGCCTCATTGGACTGCTGCACCTGATGCTCCAATTCACGCGCTTGCGACCTGCTGGGCGGAGGCGTTATCGGATGCGCGCCAGGGGGGCGGACAATGACCAGCTGCCCCGCTGGGCCATCGCACCTCGCCCATGCGCCTGGAGGGGGCGTCGGAGAACGAGCGCGCGGCGTGGCCGCGTCTTCCGATGGCACCACATCCTCCGCAGGTGACAAGGATGACGCGGGCGCGGACCGCGAGCGACGAGGCGGCGGCGGCCCTGGAGTCACGCGCCGGGAGAATCGCGATGAGGCGCCTGCGCGGGCGGCGATGAGATCGGCGTCGGCACCCTCGAAGCCTCGAAGAATCAGCCACGCGAGGACGATGCGGACTTTCTGTCGCGCGCACGGGCCCCATGCTGCGCAGGCCGAGCAGGCCGGGCAGGGCGCTGGCTGAAAAAACAAGCATGGGCGCCATGAAGCTGCGGACGGTGGTTTTGCCCTGTTCATCCGTGACGGCCGCGGGGGTGCTCACCTGATGGGCGCGCTCTTGGGCCCCGTTGCCCACTCCCTGGGCGCTCGAGGGCTCGCTAGGAGCTGCTGCGGCCGGCGCCCCGGCCTCTACAGCTCAGCGGCGCAGCTGGCGCGCAAGCTTCTCGCCGGCAAGGTCGGCCCACGCGCCTGCGCCCACGGCGACGCCAGGCTCACAGGGGGCCGGGCGCGACTGCGACGCGCCTGAGTGGCACACCTGTTTGCCGAGCAGGTGGCCGGCCACCGGAGAAGTGCATCGGCTTCGCCGCCCCGCGGCGAGCCTCGCGGAGACGGCGGCCCCCAGGCGGGCGCAGGAGCGGCGGCGGTGACCCTCCCGCACCAGATGGCGCGTCCTCATCGGGCGCTTCTCGGGGCTCGGACGCCGCGCGGATGCGCGCGACCTCGCGCGCGGCCGAGGTTTGCCTGGAATGGCACTCTGGCCTGGTCGCCACGATGCACTGCTTCGACTGCTCGCATCCGAGCTTCGTCCGTAGCCAGTGGCGGCCCTGGCGCCGGCGCAGCCCCCATGGAAACAGCGGCCACATTGAAGGACGCCAGTGGGCTCCAGGTTGACGCGGCGGCCCAAGCGGACGCCGCCCATCTCATCGGCGTCAACTTCAACTCCAGCGCGCTCTGACCCTACGATCCAATGGTAGAGGCGGTGGCGCGACCATTGGAGGCCCAGCCATGACCACGTCGATCATCGGCTGGGCGCGACGTCGGCAAGAATGCCGCCATTCCATCCTGGGCGTCGCGGTCAGACTGCAGCCTCGGCAGAAGGCAGCCGAATGGGTATCTCAGGGGCCAAGTCGCGCGCAACGTTGGCCCTGATTGCCCTGGCGGGTACCTCTGCTAGGCGCTCACATCCGCGGCGTCGCTGTCTGTCAGGCAGGCAGCTTGCACTAGCTGGCCCTGTCGCAGGCGCGCGAGTTGGTCGAAGCCGCTGATGCGAGGGATGGCGAGCCGGCCCATCGGAAAGGCGGCGGCGCCCACGTTGCACTCTCGGTCGATGAAGCCCATGTCGCGGGGGCCCATGGAGCTGCAGTCCTCCGCGACGCGCTGGCGGAAGGACAAGCCCCCTCGGCAGCCGCCGCCGTGCCGGGGAAGAACGGCAGCGAAGGAAGTTCGGGTGGTCCTGAAGTTGGCGCTGCAACGCTGAACACCTGAGCTGGCGGCAGGACAGCTGGCGCGTCGGCGCACGCGTGGCTCTGGACCGTGGCGAGCGGGGCTGCTGACCACGAACCGTGGACAGACCTGGGCAGCTGCCAGGAGAGGTCGGCGGATGGCTGCGCTGGCGCGGCGTTGCGGCCTGGCCGCGGCTGAGGGGGCGCTCAGCGACCACGAAGGCAACTCCAGACATCCTGGCGAGGGGGCAGAAGTTCTGGGCGTCGTCTATTGGGCCGGTGTCTGCGTCGCCTACCACGTGGCCGCCGCTGCCGCTGCACCGTGGCGACGATGCGGCAACTCGCGGGCAATCAGCGAGGGAGCGGTGCTCGCTCCCACAGATGCTACACGTCATGATGGTCCCGTCATGGCCTTGCGGTAAGGCGTCTGCTTTTTCCTTTGCCTGACGAGCATTTGCCTATGCCCTGTCATCTTCCACCGAGGAAAGCTTGGGCGGCTGAGAGTTCCATAAGGAATGCGTGATGCTGAGAACCCTGCCTTTGCCTTTTTCTGGAGCAAGTGCCGCTGCTTTTCTTGATGAACCGACGTACCTTCCGAGTAGGACGTTCCATGCGTTTGCGCCACTGGCGCTCGGCTGCCTATCTGCCAGAACAACGAGGCATGTATCTGGGCAAGACTGAGACCTTGGAGCTCTGGCGCCTGGTAGTTGACCTGTCCGCCAGGGCCTGCGCTCGCGTCTGAGGAAGTCCCGCTGTCGTAGTCGGCCCCGTTCACGGGCGCCCACGCGGCGGCCGGATAGGCCACCTGCAGTGTCGCGGCGCCCTGCGACGGGCCGGTAGTGCACCTCGCGGCACCTCCTGCGCCAGGAAGCTCGGTGGCGTTGGCAGCCCAAGGGTAGAGACCTTGAGTGTGCCAGGGGCCACGTGTGTCATTGCTGTTGTCATTGGTCATGCCCCCGAAACTTCCGAATGATGGCAGCGCACGAAGAGCGCCGGCGATGTTGTTCGGTGCGTGCTCCACGGTATGACTCACGCCCCTGAGCATAGTCGTGAGACTGTCGAATTCGGCCTCTGTGGCTGGGTATCGGTTGCCGCAGAACTGTGTGGCGACGTTCGCCATGAGGCATGTCACAGCCATAAGCAAAGGCTGCTCCAATAATGGAAGATGACACCGCTGCCGAGATGAAGGTAAGTGCAAATGCGCGTCCACACCGCACCTTTTGAGCGCTCCGTGGATCGCAAGCTGTGATCGCACCCAACTCCGCTACCAACTAGAACTGCGGGGCTTCGAAGCTGTACCAGAAAGCGCGGCGGCAATCACATGTTGGATACACTGTTTGACTCCCCGTACAATATACCATATGCGTCGACGCTCGGGCCAAACAGAGGCGAACCCTCGCGTTTGAGTGGGACCGCCAAGAGGCCCCCCAAGACGTCCTAAGGACCCCAAGAAACTCTCAAATCCCTCGGGGTCGGTGCCCGTTGATAGGAGGAGAGGGGAGGAAGAGAGGCGTACCGAATCTCTCTTTTCTACTGCGGTGGTGTTGCCGCTGCAATGGCGCAGCGGTCAGGTTTCTACCCCTCCAGAACGACGCATTTGCGACGTTGCTGCGCGCAGGAAGGGTCGGGAAGCGGCGCTTGGGAGGGATATCAAAAAGTTAGCGCCTCGGGCACGCGACCCCTGGAGCCCAAATGGCCCACAGCCACGGACTCACCATAAACCTGCAAGGTTTTCGGACCCCGGCCAGGTAGACGTCACCACGCCTTACGCGAGGCTTACGCGAACCGCCAGCGGGCAGCTTGCCGGACGGCGCAACGCTCCAGACTCGGATCGGCCAGGACGGGCGCAATCAATCATACGGCCACGTCCTGAGGGATATGCCTGAAGTTTTCACCGCATGCCTACCCAGAGCCACAACTCAAGCTACATCCCTCGGGGTCGGTGCCCGTTGATAGGAGGAGAGGGGAGGAAGAGAGGCGTACCGAATCTCTCTTTTCTACTGCGGTGGTGTTGCCGCTGCAATGGCGCAGCGGTCAGGTTTCTACCCTCCCGCGTGCCACCGCAGCCCGGGCGTGCTCGCCCCCCCTCCCCCCCGCCCGCGCTCGGGCGAGGTGGCCGACGGACCTGTGCTCAGCACCCGGCTATGCCAGGATGCACGCGGCATCTAGGACTTGAGGGTTTAAAAACTATGCGGGACGTGCCATCGCAAGCTCGCGGCAGCTAGGGACCGCAGGTGGCCCGGCCACCGCTCATGATCTGGATGTAGGTGCGCGCGCCCTCCAGGACTGAGCAAGTCCGAGAGGTCGATGTGCACGCGCTGGTCCTTCGGGAAGAAGTGTTGGATCCAGCCGAAATTGCGGCTTAGAGCGTCTGCCCACTTGTTGTCCACGCCTGGGACGTAATCGATTTCAAGCTTAACCCTGGCTATCGAGGACCATCTCGTGGCCAGTTGGACAAAATGCCGCAAAGGATGTGATGATGTGAATCCCTTCATAATGGCGGCACCGCTGGTGGTATTGCCAGCCCCCTGTCGGAGGAGAATGCGGCCCGCCGCCGGCACGGGGGAGCGCAGCCGGCATACCAGCAGAGCTATCTGCGCCAGGAGCTCGAAGCACGAGATGAGCGGCTGCGCCTTTGGGCCCAACTGCCAATCCTGTGGGAAATCTGAAATGTCGCCCTGAAGAGCGAACCACCAGCAGGAATCGGGGGACGGGTTTGAAGCCTCGGCGGAGCACCAGCCCCCAATGCCCCAGGCAGAGCCGTTGGCGAAAGCGTCCGCCGCCGCGCAGCCCGGGAGAGACAGCGGAGGGCGGAACGATGCCTGTAGCGGAATGCCCCGCAGCGTGCGCGCCCAGGCCATCAGGGTGCGATCGAAGCCCTCGGGGGCCGCGATGATGCGGCTTCGCGGATTCAGGACTCTGGCCCAAATCCTGCCCCGGACGTTCGGTTGGACCTCCGCGGCCTGCTGCGGCGAACTCACGTCCTTGCCGCCCACCGAGATGACGCGCCAGCCTTGCCTGAGTCCGCTGTGCGCCGCATGCGCCCGCATGACGAAGGCGCCATCTGCGAGCTGCATGGCCTCCGCGAGCTGCAGCCGGGACAATGAAATGAGCGATGCGGTTGGGCGGGCCAGGACCCTGTAGAACTCCGAAAGCCATGGCCGGAGCGCTGGCAAGGCCGCCGTGAACCAGAGGAGCAAGCCCACTAGGCCTTCCACCTCTTTGCGGGGGAGGCGCGCACCCATGCCGATGACCTTGGCAATGAGGTCGAGTGCTTTCGCCCGCTTCTCCTCCGGAACTTGGCAGAAGCAGGCGTAGAAATTCACCTCAACGCCAATCCAGCGGACCTGCCTTCCGAATGATACCTTGTGCCAACTTATGGGGCAACCGAGGACGTGTAAGAAACAACATATGCTGACGGCAAGCAGAATCGCCGATTGCTCCTCCAGCCGGAACAAGAAGTCATCCACGTATAGCCAGCCCCCGTGTTGGACGAAGATGAAATGGTGGCACAGTCGTATCAAGGCTGCCCCCATCCGGCTCCACCAGGCAGCACTGAACTTGCCGCCGAAATGGCACACCACGTAGTGGTACAAGCGATGTTGGTGCTGAAACATCACTAGACCCCATTCTTCTTCTCGAATCCTCAGTCGCTTGTGGGCCTTGCTGACATCGACCGTGAACCCCACCCCGGGAGAGGGGTGCTGGACGACCTCTGCGGACGCGATGTCCTCCAGGCACGGGTTGAAGGCCTTCTCGCATAGCTGCACCTTGTCGTTGACGTGCGGAGCTGTGCTGTCCAGGCAGAGGCGGGGGTCACGGTTGTCCGAGCGGGCGATGCCCAGTTTGCCCACGGCGACCCTCGATGGCCACCTGGCACGGGCTTGCTCCAGCGTCCCTTGAAACTCCCGGACGAAGCCTGCGTCGATCTCTTCCTGGATGAGACGTGAGGCCGTCTCTGGGTCTTCCTCGACCGACTTCCAATTCGTGTCAAAAGATTCAAGCTGGAGGTCATCCGCGTTCTGGTGCTGCCCGCGGCGCCACACGCCCGAGAACTCGATGGGGTAGTTGACGCCTGTGTGGAAACCCGCCGCGGCGATGTCCATGAGCTGGGTATCCCGGTCTCCAATGATGGTGAGTAGATGCCGCATCAAGGCCAAGCGGAAGGGTTGCCCTTCAATGACATGCAAGTCCGGGGTGAGGCTTTGCTCGCGGAGGAATTCCTCCGTGGCTCGCAGGAGGGCGCGTTCCGCGTCTGGGCCGATGAGAGACGAGCGGGACCGCGATGCCCATGCAAGTCGAGCGCGGTCACACAGGGAGCTGGCCTGAATTACATGGAAGAACTGTTGTCGCAGGCTTTTGAAGGCGTCAGTGGTTTTCTTGGCTGGGCGGGCCCAATCGCCAGTGCTGTGCACCCCTCCCCCGTCCGCAACGGGGTGCGCCGGCGGTCGAGGCTCCCGAGGCAACGGGGCGCCCGTGGCAGACGAAACGGGGACGGCGGCGCGGGGCGTCGGGGCGACCTCGGAGATGAACAGCTCGACGAGGGCATCCGCGTGGCAAGCCTCTCCGCGACCACAATGGCACACGAGGCTACGCCCTGAGAGCGTCGGCAGGAGAGCTCTGCGTAGTGGGTCTGACCGGACGGCGTCGGCGTAATGCTGGATGGCGGCGTGCCGGCCGTAGTCGGAGACCTTGAACTCGTTGCCCCAACTCGACGGCTCGAACTGGCGGCCCGCGACCACGCCGCCGCGACCAACGTAGAGCACGTCGGACCTCCAGATGGACACTTCGTCTGGATAGATCCGCTGTGGAACGCGGAATTCTTCGGGGGCGCCAGGGCCGGCCTCGCCCCAGAGCGCAAACAGCTGGCTGGGGTCCGTGCTGACGAAGGGCCGGATGAGCTGCACGATGCCGTCCACGAGCAGAGGAGGGAAGGCGGCCGCCGACTGATTATCCGCTGCGCCCGTGCCCGCGGCGGGGGCGTGCCCCCCGGGGTTGCGAGGGGCCGCCTTTGCTAGCGGGACGAGGGCCTCTGTGGACGACGCCAAGAGCCAGGTCGCGTCCAGGTCAGCACCGAACGCTCGCGCGTCGACCCAGAGCCAGTGCGGGGCGACGTTGATGACAAAGTCCTGGACGAAATCCTCCTCCAATGCGTCGGTGAACGGCGAGCGTGCCCACAGGACGTGGCCACCGCAAGCATGCACAGCAGTCAAGATATCAATCGTACGTCGCTGGATCAAGTGATCTGTCTGCACGTCAAAGAGGAGCGAGGCGTCCGGCCGCTTGCTGCAGGGCGGAACACGCGCCGGCCAGCGGCAGCCCGGATGGCTGAAGTCCGGGGGTGAGGCTGTAGCGAAGCCTACCGCCCCAGACCAAGCCAGGCGAAGGATGTGGTCAAAGACGCCATCCACCGTCAGGTCGCGCCCCGGGCCCCCGACAGCGGGGCCCGCGCCCAACGGCACGACTGCCGCCAGTTGCGCCCGCGCGACGCCCGCGGATAAGTGGGCATGCTGACCGGCGTGGATCTCCAGGAAGAAGCGGCGTACGCTGAGACGAATAGGCGCGCCTTGGCCAAGTGGCGCGCCGTTGCCAGCGGCTGGGCGATCTGGAAAATTGGGACATGCTGAATTCGTCGGCAGGCGCGGGACTGGCCGCGCGACCCCGGCGCCGGGTGCCGGGTCCGGCGCAGGGAGCTGTCCCTAGCGGGGCCGGCCCCCGAGGTGGGGGCAGGACAAGGCCTTGTGGTCGGTCGCCCCGCACATGGAACCATCGGGCTTGGGGACGGGGCACTTGTGCGAGTACGTGCAGCGCCCCTGGGTGCACTGCGAGAGGTGGTGGCGCATGCAAATGGCCTTGCGCCGCCCGTCAGAACACTCCTCGTGCAAGAACCAAGACCTGTCCCATTGGTCCGACAGCCGCGGTTTGCCCGACGGCGCCCCCTTGCCGCGCCCTTTCGGCCCGGCGCCTTTCCTCTGGGGCACCCGGTGCGGGGATCGGGAGCGCCCTTGCACTCCTTGGCGCTGTGCGCCCTTGCCTCCGGACGAGGCGTAGTTGGGTTTTCCTTTCCCGCCTGAACGGGACGACGCTCCTGAAGCAGCGGGCTTTGGGCGCGCCTGCATGGCGGTGCCCAGATCCTGCCGGATGGTGGTGAACTCATGGAGGGCGTCGTCGAGAGACCAGTTCTCCTCGTTGACCAGCTGGTACACCTTCCCGAGAATGGTCCTGTCTGCGTCGATCAGCTCGGACAAGTTTGGGGCCCGGAGGCCACTCTCAGGGCTGTGCTGCGCGGTGTAGAGTGCAAGGAGTTTCGTATCATACGTCTTGTGCGACGCCAGTTGGCAAGCCCCGCACATAGCGAACGTGTTCCGCCGAATCTGGAGGAGCTGGCTGATCTTCCACGGGCCCGCCGACAGGGATGATTCGTCGACCTGTGGGATGTCTTCCCAAAACATTTGGGTCAGAAGCTCCATGTTGCTTCGCGCCGCACGGTTGCCTTTCCGTTCCAGAATCTCCGTGTGCTTACGCTCGCTGATCACTTGGGTCCACGGTGTCCATGTGATTGTGTTGTCTGGGCGAAGCATGTGGTAGACCTGTGCCCAGTAGCGTTGTCCCGGCATGCTGTCTGGGTCCAGGATCTCCCCGGGGTAGTTCGACTTGAAGGCTAGCCGGAGTTCGTTTTGGGTTTCCTTGCCGAGGCGCGGCGGTGCGGCGTCGGACCAGCCAAGGTCTGAGGAGGCCCATTGCTGCGTGGGGCCCCCGCCATTGCAGAGCGCCCAGGCGTCATACCAGAGCCTCCGGAAGCATGCTGCATGCGGGGAAACGTCCACATTTGTTGCAGTCACTCCCAGTGGCACCCCGACCGCCTCCACGTCAAGAAGGATCTCCCTGATGATCACCTCCAGCGCCTGGGACGACCTGACGGCGAAAGAGAACGTGGAGGCCGTTCGGTACCCACGCGCGTCCAACGCTTCTTGGACCGATTCGTGGGCCCCTGCTGCCGTGAGGAGCGCCCGCCAACGCTGATTGGAATCCATGGCTAAGCACGTGCGACGCGCACGGTACGGACAACTAAGCCAGGAAGACTACGGACGCGAGTTCCCGCCCTGGCCTGCGGAAAGATACGCAACCTCTGAGCCGTGAGTACGGCGTGGCCGTTACTCAGAAGGGCCACCCCAGATGGACAGCCATAGAATCGCAGTTACCTTCGCTCGGAACCCCGCGGCCCGGACGGTCCCAAACCAACCCCGGAGCCCGACCACGGGCAAGAAGCGCAATTATCTTTACACTGCGATTCATACGAACGGCGTCCAGACCGTTACGCAGTCACTTGCAAGCGTAGACGGGAATATGGTACAAAATGCGAGGAACAAATACGATAGATTGTCCCCAGAATGCTCTCGGCAAGTCGCGCTGCGGTGCAAAGAACCTGATAATTGTGGGAGTCGCCGTGGCACCCCCGCTTGGCACGGGCAGCGCCGGCATCTGACAGTTCGCACCAGCAGCTCCTCTCTCGCACAGGCGGCGCCGACATCTGACAGTTCGCACGGGCAATTTCTCTCTCGCACGGGAGTGGTCTCACGGCCAATCACAACAACGGCGCGTGCTCCTCGACCCGAGATGGCCTATACAGATGGGGGGTCCATCCAGGGAAGTCGGCCGACCAGTGGCCGAAAGGGCCCCGGCGCTCTGACAGAATTTGGGGGCGAATCCGCGCCGTGGCAACGAGGGACCGCCAGCGGTCCGCAACAGCCAGCGCCCCCCGTTTTGGGGGATGCCAGCCCGTCGGCTTTTAAAGGGGAGCGCCTGGCCATTATGTTGGACACGAGAAACTGCTTTAACAATTTTAACGCCGGCTGGGCCTGCATCCAGAGCTGAGGGGGGACCGGCACGCGTTCAAAACACGAGAAAACTGCTTTAACAGTTTTAACGCCGGCTGGGCCTGCTGTGTGGCGGCATCCTTGTTTCTGACACACAATTTCACACTGCTACTCCCTCTCCCCACCGTGTTCTCTCCCCTCCCCCGCCAACAGAATCAAGTGAGGCATGCACTCATGTCTGTCCGGGGGGGGGCGGCGGGGTTCAAAATTACCGAACCCGGGGGGGGGCACATTTTTGTTGCATGCCTCGGCCGCGTGGCCGAAGCATGGGATGCTGCGAACTCTAATTGAGGGCCCCCCTACACACGAATCCTGCCCCCCCCCCCGGAGACGAAACTGTATGTGTCGTCTGCCCGCCTAGGAGAGGGTCAGATTTTCTCCAGGTGCGGATGCGGAGCGCTTTCCCGACGCTCGGTTTCTTGTCGGGCGCGCGGCCCAGGACGGGCCCCTGAGCTCGGGCGTGCTCGCCCAAACTGAGTGGCCGTCAGAATACCAAAAAAAAAATGTGCGATGCCCCGGGCAGCGGGCGCGCGCCTTTTTGGCGTGCTCGCTCGGGCGCGGCCAGCGTGCGCGCTAATGCCTCTTTGGCGTGCTGGGGTGTGCGCACCCTGGCGTGTCGGGCGTGCTCGCCCAGACACGCGACCCGCGGGCGTGCTCGCCCGAGCGCTGGGGGTTAGCCCCAGATGCTCGCGTGCGCGTCGCCACGACGCGCGTGGGGGGGGCGCGCGCGCCCCTTGGTGCGACGGGCAACCGTCGAAGGGCGTGCTCGCCCCTAACCGGGGGCGCGCTCGCCCTGCAAGTACCCCCCTGCCGGGAGGAGAGAGCCTGGCGCGACAACCGGAGGCGCGCTCGCCACCGAGGTCGTCTGCCCAGCATACGTGACCAGGCCCGCCGCTCGAGTGCGAGGCCACAGGAGGGCATGCCTGCCCGAAGGGGTGGCGTGCCCGCCAGCGCTGCCCAGGGGGGCGGCGTGCTCGCCGCGCCCGCACGCGCGCCGCGCGCCAAACGCTGATCCTGTTAAGCGCCCTCACTGCTAGAAGGGACGGCCGCCTGACAAGCGGACGACTGGCACAGGACCATCGCGGGCGGGAGCTCGCCCTGGACCACGTAGCAGGCGGGCACCAAACGAAGCCGGCAGCGGCACGCTGTCTCGATCCGCCTCCCGTCGTGGAGGAGAGAGCGAGATGGGTCGACGCCCTCCGCTGCCTCGCGGGCGACGTGGACTACGCCAGACAGCACGTTGGTCAAATACCAGGTCGATGATGCCTCCCCATCCGACTTCTGCGACGGAGGGATCTCCGTAGCTGCGGATTCTGTGGATTCTGCGGAGGTTGCTGAGTGCTGCACCTCGTCCGCCTCCACGCCGCCACCGTGGGGCAGCCCGGGTTCCGACGCCAGCGCACCGACTGCGGGCGGGAGCGCGACGCGGGCCGCCACAATCTTAGCGCTGGTTGCTGCCGTTTGTGGGATCTGGCTTGCAGAGAACCCGGATGGGGCTACCTCCATGTCCTCCGCGAGCGGAGGTACCGCTACCTCGGGCTCTGTGGCAGGGGCCTGGGCTCCACGACCTTGCGCTGTGAGCGGGCGGAACCCCTCTGCCACCGCTGTGACCAGGAGGCGCTGGCAGACCAATGCACCCCAGACGTCGTCCCTGCTGTAGAGACGGACAGAAGCCCGGCCGCCATGCTGGCGATGGTGACCTTGCTCCGCCCGGTGCGCCTCCGGGACGTCAATCTGCTTGGCCATGCTGAGCAGGGTCACTTTCATGCTATGCAGCGTGTAGTGGCGCGCCTGTGCTGAGGTCATGCGGGCGCCCTGCATGGGAGCGGCCTGCAGGGCCCGGCGGAGGAGGACGACCGCCGCCCCGAAACGCATGGGCGCAGCAACCACGACGTAACGCCCGCCCATGCAGGCGACGTTGGGGATGAGGTAGTCGATGACGAGCCCTTGCCCGCCTCGCCCAACCATGCGAGCATGCCAGCGGCGTAGCGTGTCAAAATACACGTGTCCCCAACCCCACTTCGGGGGGCGGCCGGAGAATCCGTACGCCAATGCTCCGAACGGCTGCCCGGATCGGGAGGTCTTGGTCCGCCAGCAGTCGCCACGAAGGACATGCCGATCTGGAAGCAAGGAGGCGGGGCTCGTTCGCTGTGCATCCGCAAACCGGAGACCGGCCCATGCCATCATGAGCAAACCGCCCAAGAAGAGGATCTCATGTTCGGGAGCGGAGCCGGAACAAATCCAGCGCTCCCAGTGCACCAGAACTGCCAGTGGTAGTGGAAGTGCTTCGCGGCGCTGCCGCGGGACTGCCGTCCCTGCGAGATAGCCCTGAACCATCGGCGAATCGAGGATGTCCTCCAGGGTTGATGCTTGCGCCTTCCGGGCGACGAACCGTAGCCCCTGAATCACTCCTGTGACTGCGCCGGCACGTGTGCGGGAGCGGTCGTGCTTTGAGCCGTACAGGACTTCACACAGATAGTCCGCAACATCCGACAAGTTTGGGTGGCCTGGGGAGGTGCCGCACTCCTGGGCCCAGGCGGACCAGAGCTCCCATTGTTGCAGGTGTTTCTTCATGGTGCTAGCCGCTGTGCCCCGCACCAGTTGGCGCACGTGTTGCTGTAAGTGCCGGCTCTCGGAAAGGGACACAAAGACGTCGGAGTCCTGGCCCAAGTCCGTGGTGATGATCCGCTCCCATTTGTCGACGGCTTCATTGTGCATGTATTCCTCCATGGCCTGCGCTCCACTGTGCCCGTCCTGTCTGCCGAACGTGGTCGCGCGGAGCCTTCTCGTCCGGGGCGGAAGCCGCCGTCCGCCGCCCGCCTGGCGTGCCGGCGTGAGCATGGACGGGCCCCGCACTCCTTCAAGACTCTCTACTCTGAGAGATGCGGGCCGTGGTGGAGGCGGCTGGGGGCCCCGGAACGGGAAGGCGTTACTACGGGGTGTTGGGCGCACGGGCTTCGGGAACGGCAGTGGAGGACGGGAGCTCAGCGCCGCGACGCTGAACGGGCTCCTCCCTGGAGTGCCCACAGGGGCTGCCGGTCTGACGGAACCGCCCCAATGCCCCCCTCTCGGCCATGATGGGGGGCGCGCCAACACCGAAGAGACTTGGAACGGTGACCGGCTCCTGTTGTCGCTTAATCGCGCCTGGGGCGGCCCGGAAATGAGAGGACGCACGCATGTGTGTCCCTGCACTGGGACTCTCGGCTGCGTGTTCTCGGCGGGCATGCCCTCCGCGAGGTCCACGGGGGAGATCGTCCCTTCATCGATGCCTTGGGCGGCCGCTTCCGCCAAGACCGCGTCGAAGACCTCCTCGGGAGCGGGGGACTCTGGGTCACGCCCCCCGGGTTCTTCTTCGGACGACACCACCTCCGCCGGGGACGTGAGGTTGTCCTCGAGCCCGTGCCGGACAGGGAAGATCACTTCAACGAAGCGCTTGTCATGTAGTTCGTAACCAGTCTCTGCCATGTCCCTCCGGCACACAGGGCAAGATGTGTCCGCTGCAGCGACGTGTATTGCGAGACAATCCGCATGAAATACGTGTCGCCCGTGTCGCTCTGCGCGTGGGGGACAGACCGCCCACAGCTCGTTGTCCCAGTCGATGTCGACCATGCAGATTGGGCAGCAACCTGCCTGGGTCGCTCCCGGCGCAGACGGGCTCGAGGAAGATGCGGCCATGGCAGCCATCCTCGATATCAAAAAGTTAGCGCCTCGGGCACGCGACCCCTTGAGCCAAAATGGCCCACAGCCACGGACTCACCATAAACCTGCAAGGTTTTCGGACCCCGGCCAGGTAGACGTCACCACGCCTTACGCGAGGCTTACGCGAACCGCCAGCGGGCAGCTTGCCGGACGGCGTAACGCTCCAGACTCGGATCGGCCAGGACGGGCGCAATCAATCATACGGCCACGTCCTGAGGGATATGCCTGAAGTTTTCACCACATGCCTACCCAGAGCCACAACTCAAGCTACTTTACATCCGAAGAGAACCCGAAAAGTATCCAAGAGGCCTTATGCCTTTTCTGTTCGCCTTCCTCATCATGCTCCTCATCCTCTTACATCTTCGCCTATTTCTACTCCTCCTCCTCCCTCCCCCCTCCTCCCCCTCCCTTTCCCCCATCTCCATCCTCCCCCTCCTGGGGTATGACGTAAAGCAGTTTCCCCGGCCCAGGATTCCACTGCGTGCTTCTCCACGTTCCTGCTCAGGGCAACTCACCCTGGCATCTTTTCTACATGGGCTGGTGGGTTTTTTTGATCGCGACCGCAGGCGGACACCCGCGCCGCACGGCGTCAGAAGGGTCGAACAGCAAGCGAGCATCGGAAACACAGCGCAACTGTCGCCGGCGACCGCTGGTGGGGCTACGCAAACGTCTGGAATGTTTGGAAGACCACGTCGGGAACAGCGTGGAGGACAATGAGAACAGCGGGGCGGGCGACAAGGAGGATGACAACGAAGAAGACTGGTGGAAGAACATGCGGAAAAGGACGTGGAAAACGTGGGGGTCCTGGGGACCTTTCGGGGCTGCGCTGGGACTGCTGAGGCTGCCTGGGGCTCACTTGGGGCTTCTTGGAGGGCGTTTGGAGTCCTCGTGGGGGCTACTGGGGTGGTCTTGTGCTGCCTGGATGTGTATTGGGGTTATGTGAAGGCTCTGCTGGGCACTCTTGCAGACCGCTCGATGAACGCTAACACTCTACAGCAGTACAGTGCAAGTACTCCGCTCGGCAACCATCAAAGAAAGAGCCACTGACGGTGGTCTTGCCCCACTCGGCGCGCAAGAGACAAGTAAGACTGTGCGGGTGGACGAAGAGTGGGTGTGACGCACTGAAACGCACGCGAATTCAAACTTCACGCGTGTCAGGCAACCCAAATTCGCAGGTCCATCGCAGAACGCCACTAAAGGCCGACCGCTGTCATCTTGGTAACGCACCTGAGGAAATAAGCTGGTTAAAGATGCACGCGATATGTATGCCATGGGGCGGAGGACAAAAAGATGGAACGGTGAAGCCAGAGACCCCACGAGCTTGATTTGCCCGGGTTGTTTGTCCACCTGGCTCTACAACCATTCAACATCACGCGTATTGTGGGGTGTGCTTGGCGGGTGTTATCCACATTCGCTGGGGTGGCCCCTTGGAGAGGTAAGGCGACAGACAGAGCACCACGCCCTCCACCCAAGCCAAGACAACTACAAAGCGAGCACTCGAGAAGAGCAGAACCGCGAGTGACGGCGAAAGATCAGAACATGTACCAACGCACCACTGATTCTCCCCATGCTTCGGCTCACATGTTTCTCTTCGTTATCCTGCGTACGCAACAAGCGCTGATGAACATCCCCACGAACACCCGGTCAACGCCGAAAGGCAAGGGAAGTGTACCCATCAAGACGAACTTTCTGCACTGGCCGGGGCCGAACCCGGCCAGAGGGCGAGTGTGTGAACCACAGAAGGCCAAGACGGCGTATTGAACAGAAGCAATGCGCTTGAAACTAAGTGATAGACCACCTCATATTGAATTTGCCAAAACCATCCAACACAATTGATAGACCACCTCCTGCGACGCCCAAGCATGCAGATGGTGTTATTAAGCAGGCGGATGTTTTTAAACTGGCGGTCGGGTGGACCGCACGATCGCCCTAAACGCATGGATGGCTTTTAGGCAGGCGGTCGGCTGGATGGCACGCGACTTGTAGCCCCAGCCCACGTCCGCCCTCCGCACTCGCCCGCCGAGACCGAGGGTGCGTGCAGCCCGGGACCAGCGCCCGAATTGCCATGAGGATTCGAAACACGATCTCTGCTCAGGGCCTGCAAACTGCAAGCCAAAATAAGGAGGGAGTGTGTTGTACGATCGACCAGGAATGTGGATTGAATGGACGATCGAAACTGCAATTTCGAGGCATAGAGAACTTTGAGGTTCTAATGCAGCAGTGGGCATGACAACTGACAGAAGAAGGTGCACAACACAGACATTGAGGTGCAAACATAACACACCTGGCGCAAACAAAATGAATAACACGTATCGGTCAATCGATGGAAATACAACGTACACATACGAAACACACTCGGCTAATACAATTTCAATGGATGCTCGACAATTCGCCTTCGAGTGAATCAATTAACACTGAGATGACTCAGGTGCACACGACAAACATGATGCGCATAAGGCGCCTGAGCCTTACCAAAATTAACACATGTCGTATGTTATTTCGTTCCGAGTGAACACTACAGTAAACCTGCAAACCAATTGAGATTCACATAAAATCAATGCATGCGAATATCGGGTGTAGCTCGGATCTCGCACTTCACGCCAGCATCGTCAGAAAACATACTATGATTGTTATGTTTCAAATCCTTATGGCCGAACTGCGACGGAAGAGACCAGCTCACTTAGCAAGCCTATCACGCGGCAGCGGCCTATCTGCCATGACGATCCTGGCTCGGCGGCCCCCTCGACCGCTCGAGCAACTCCTCTGATCCGGCCATAGTCTGCATACTTCCCCTCCGGTGCAAGACGAAGCCAAAATTGGAATAACGTCGAATCGGGATACAAAGGGGATCTCTGAGATCTGGCGTTCCTGGAGGATGTATCGGGCGTCGCGGCCGCTCCACAGCGCTCTGGAACGCTCCGAGAGCGCTGCGGAACGCTCTGGATCCATTTATCTTGGTCCTGGGCCCACCCGATATGCTCCCCCCTCCCCGCTCCCCACGGACCCGCGCGCTTCTAGCTGCACCTCGAGGGCTGCTGCGGCTTCTCGCCCGCGGCGGCGCGCGTCAGGCCGCCCAGCTCCGCCCTTGGCGGGCCCTGCTGCTGGCCCCTCTCCCGGAAGGCGCTGAGCACCTGCCGCTGGCGCAGGCTGCACCCGTCGGCCGAGTCCCACGCGGCATCCGCGTCGCCCTCGCACCTGCAGCCTGGCTTCGCGACCAGCTGCTTGCAACGCATCCCCTCGGCCCTGCTCGGCCGCGCCCTGCGCTTGGCCGCGTGCGGCAGGTGGCAGAACCTGCACGCGCGGCCCTTCGCACAGCCCGCCTCCGTCCCGTGGAACAGGCACGGCTTGCAGGCGCCAATGGCGTGCTGAGCCTCGTTGGCCTTCCGCCACTCCGCCTCCTGCTGCTCATCGACCTCGCTCTCCTCTAGGATGGCATCAATGACTATATACACCAACACCGATCCTGGCCAGGATCCCAGGATCACTCTGGGCCCAGGATCGGTGTGTACGCCCTCCTGCCTTGGGCAGAATGCAAACATGTAATCATATATTTGCATTTACATATACATGTACATATAAACACACCGATCCTGGGCCTAGGATCGGTCTGGCCCTGATCGGTGCAGGTGTATAGCTGAAGCCCTCCGAGAGCCTCTGCACTTCGGGGGCTGTGGCTCTCGGAGTTGGAGCTGCTCCACGCTGAGCTGCCGCTGCTCTCGTACTCGCTGCGGTCGCTGAACCACCACCTGCTGCCACTGAGAGCCGACAGAGAGCAATAGCTGTCTGATGCGGAGGGAACATGTTCTGGGAACGATCCATGAGTGGTGTAGCTCCCACTGGCGCTCCCGACTTGATCGTCGTGCACGCGCGCAGGCCTCTCTGGTGCTCTGCCCCGCGCATCCTGGGACGCGTCCACCCGCGGGAGGCATTCCCCAGCGGCGCTCCCAAGATTACCGTCGCT
>CAUYUJ010019703.1:0-2500 GCA_963575745.1 Prorocentrum cordatum
CTACTACTACTACTACTACTACTACTACTACTACTACTACTACTACTACTACTACTACTACTACTACTACTACTACTACTACTACTACTACTACTACTACTACTACTACTACTACTACTACTACTACTACTACTACTACTACTACTACTACTACTACTACTACTACTACTACTACTACTACTACTACTACTACTACTACTACTACTACTACTACTACTACTACTACTACTACTACTACTACTACTACTACTACCACTACTGCTACTACTACTACCACTACGCGCCAGCACCCGGTTGCGCCAACATTATTTCTTATGTTGTGGGAGGGCGGAACGTGTCCGTGGTTCCTCTCAACATGGCCAGTCTTGCCGTCGACGATGCGAAATGCGTGGCGGGAATGGGACGCGGCGCACATCCCGCGCGGACGTCAATGCGGTGTCCTGGGGTATCCCCCACTCGCACTGAAATGCCCGCGCAGCCCCCAGTTGTGCCACCACTGTTTCTTATGTTGTGGGAGGGCGGATGGGAATGGGCATGCCATGCTTGACTCGCTCGAGCTGGCTAGCTTGACCCTTTACCCTACCCTGGGCCTGGGAGGCCGCGGGTAGTCAGAGCGTCCAAGACGGCCCAAAATGGCTCCAGGAGGGCCTCAGCCACCCCACAATGGCCTCCAAGATGGCCCAAGATAGCTCAGCATGGCTCGAGATAGCCTCCAGCACACATCCATGAGGCCTGAAAGCGGCCCCAAGGCGGTTTCACGTGCAGTCCAGGGGCCCTCGAAAGCCCCCCCCCCCCCTATTTATGAGTTGTGTCTTCTCGCCTTTTCGCTTCCGTCGGGCCTCGGAGGCCTGAAATGGCCCCTAGTTGGCCCAAGAGAGCACCAAAAGTGATCCAAGAGGGTTCCACGACGGCCCCAAGAGCGCCCAAGAATGCTCCAAGAGCGCCCCAAGAACAGCCCCAAACCGCCATATTTGAGCCTCCGAGGCGGGGAACTGAATTTCCGACCCCCGTGTTGAATAGTGAACCCAAGATTGCCTCAAGAGGCCTCCCAGACCCCCCCAAAAAAGAGCCCCAAGAGTGCCCCTTTGACCCCCCCCAAAAAAATCCAAGCGTGCCCAATGTTCCTCCGCGAGGACCTCAAGGAAGACCCAAGATGGCTCCGAAAGACATCCGAGGAAACACTTCCACGGCGGCTTTTGCACTGCATGCTTCTTCACTTCCCTGATCAAGGCAGCTCCCCTGGCGGTGTGTTTCAAGATGGGCTGGTGGGGATATGTTTGTGCTCGCGACCGCGGCGAAAAGGTCGGGCGGCGTCAAGGGGCGAAGCACAGGGGCGACGGCTTAAATTAACGCACAGGAAGAGGAAGGCGAAAAAATACAAGACCAAACAAGGGGGGAGGCAAACAGAAGGCGAGCCTCGCTGCCGCTCACAGGGAAGCGAACGCCACGAAGTCCTTGGCTGGTGGGGGTACGCGAAGCGTTACGCATTTCAACAAGTTCACGGATGGAGCGAGGGTCGTTTTCAAAATGTGGCCCTCGCCTCACCGCCGCGCACGTTCGTCGCAAACACACGCAGCAGCTTCACGGACGGAGGGCGGGTCGATTAAACATGTTGCTCTCGCCTCTGCGCCCTGCACATTCGTCTTAAAACTGTGTAGCAGCTTTACGGATGGATGACGGGCCGTTTTCACCATGCGACTCTCGCCCGAGCGCCGGGCACCCTCGTCTTGACAATTTGCCACGTTTTCGCATGTAGAGGGCGGCTATTTCTCAACATGTGGCTCTCGCTTTAGAGCCGCGCGCATTCGTCACGAAAGTTATACCATAATAAAAACTCGCATGGCTGAAATTCCAGGACTGGCGTTATGGCGCAGTTTATGACGCACTGTTGTAGTCTCACGAACGAACGGCATTCAGGCACGACTTCAATGCCTTATGCAAAGGGAAATTCGAGGGAGGTTTATTGCAACATCGTGAATGCGTCTTGGGTTTAAATTGGACCTCCTCCTTGTCATCCTCCACTTCCTCGTCCTGCTCCTTCTCCTCCTCGTATTCCTCCTTTTCGATCCACTTCATCCGCGTTGGCGTCGGCGTGCGTGCGGCGACGATCACGACAAACATGACCACGACGACCACGGCAACAACTACGACAGCGGGCGACCACGACGACCACAAACGACCACAAACGACCACGCCAGCGACGACGCCCACGACGACCACGACGTCACGAGGACCACCACGACGACCACGCCGACCACGCCGACGACGACGACGGCCGCGACAACACCGACACCAACGCCGACGCCGACGCCGACGCCAGCGCCGACGACAACGACGACGACGACGATGACGACGACGACGATGCCGCCGCCGCCGCCGACGCCGCCCACGACGCCGACGACAACGACGACGACGACGACGACGGCGACGGCGTCCGTGGACGCCCGCGCCGTGCCTCGGCGACCTCCCGGTGCCCGGCCCGCGCGGCGAGGTGCAGGGG
>CAUYUJ010019703.1:5000-17500 GCA_963575745.1 Prorocentrum cordatum
GCTGCCGCTGCCGCTGCTCCTCCTCCTCCTCCTCCTCCTCCTCCTCCTCCTCCTCCTTCCCCTCCTCCTCCTCCTCCTCCCCTCCTCCCCCCTCCTCGTCCTCTCCTCCTCCTCCTCCTCCCTCCTCGTCTCTCCCCACCTCTCTCTTCCGCTGCTTCGCACGATCCTCCTCCTCCTCCTCCCCCTCCCCCTCCCCCCCTCCTCCTCCTCCTCCTCCTCCTCCTCCTCCTCACCCTTCTCTATCCCTTTTCCTTGTAGCGGCTCCCCCCTGTCGCCCCACAGATGTGTCGATAGGGCGGGCTGGGCGTACCACTGATGACCCTGAGGCTTGAAATTTGCAACCGTTTTACGTCTGGAGGGCGGGTCGTTGACAACATGTGGCTCTGGCCTCAGCAAGACCCACATTCGTCGCGAAAGCTTACAACATGTTCAAAGATGGAGGGCGGGTCGGTTTCCAACCGTGTCTCTCGCCCCCGCCCCGCGCGCATTCGTCTTTCAATGGGCAGTAGCTTCACGGATGGAGGGCAAGCCGTTTTCAACATGCGGCTCTCTCGCCGCCTGCGCATTTCCGTCGTACAATTTCGCACAAAAAGCTTCAAGGAAGCAAGGCGTTTCTTTTTCCACATGTGGCTCTCGCCTGAATGCCGCGCACATTCGCCGCAAAGCCTGCAAGATGGAGCGCGGATCGTTTCTCTATGTCCCTCTCGCCTTCGCGCCGCACGCATTCGTGCTACAAGTTTGCTACATGTTCCAAGATAGAAGGCGATTATTCGTTTAAGAATGTGGCTCTCGCCTTAGCGCTGCGCGCACTCCTCTTGAACATGTGCAGCATTCCCAAACATATTCGCACGGTGTAAGTCCAGGGATTGGTGCCTTGGCGCGGCTTAGGACCGTCAGGACGCAATACACGTTGGTTCGCGGTGTTGAAGCCCAAAGGATGGCATCCTAGCGTGAGTTAGGATTGCCAGGGCGGAACAGTCACGTTGATTCATGGCGCTGAAGTCTCACCAATGGTGTTTTCCCACCATTGAAGATTCTAAAACGGTTGTCTTCCAATCGGACATTCCCCGCAATGGAGGTACATATGTGTATGGCCCTATGAATAGAATCGTGGAGGGAGGATGCATTACAACACCGCTGATACGTCTTGAATGTATACTGGTCCTCATCCTCCTCTAGCCCATTTCCTCTTACATAACTTCTTCCTGTCGCACCTCGAGGCCAGTTTCTAGGGCGGGCCGGGCGTTTTGTCTGAGACGTCTTCACCATGTATAAATCTGAGGCATGAACATTGACAACAGCTTCACAGATGGAGGGAGGGTCCTTTTCAACATGTGGCGCTCGAATAGCGCGGCGCACATTCCTTTCAAACATTTGCAGAAGTGTCGCGGGTTGAGGGCGGGTGGTTTTCAACATGAGGCTCTCGCCTTAGCGCGGCACACATTCGTTTAAAACATGTGCAAGAGCTTCACAGATGGAGGGCGGGTCCTTTTCAAAAGGTGGCTCTCGCTTTAGCGCGGCGCACGTTCGTTTTCACAATTTGCAAGGGCTTCACGGATTGAGGGCGGCTCCTTTTCAAAATGTGGCTCTCGCCTTAGCGCCGCGCACATTCGTTTACAAAATGTTGAAGAGTTTCGCGGAGTCGCATCATCAGTGTACCAGAAATGGTGTTTTGGAAGGATTAAGGATTATGCGGGTGCAACAATTACATTTATTCTCTGTGTTGAAGTCCTAAGAATGGCGTTTTGGCACGAGTCAGGATCGTCAAGACGCAACAGTCAGATTGATCCGTGGCGTTGGAATTCCGAGAACCATGTCTTGGCATGCTTCAGGGTCTTCAAACGGGTGTTTTCCAACGAGGCAGTTCCATCAATGGAAATGAACCGTTGTAGGGGCCGACGAAGAGGGAGCTTGGAGGGAGGGTTTACATCGTTGATGACTCTTGGGTTTACACTGGTCCTCCTCCTCCTCCTCCTCCTCCTCAGCCTTCCGACTCGGAAGCACAGGCGGAGAGAGAGAGTGGGAACGGCAGGCCAGCAAGGAGGGCAACACGAGCTTCGTGAAGAAGAAGAAGAAGAAGAAGCAGCTGCCAGCGCCCCTCCTGCGGGCGTGCGGGGCCACGTTCGAGGCGGCGGCGGACACGGGCGACGCGATGGAGCTGACCACCGGAGAGGGTGGCGGCACGCAGGCACTGGGAGACCTCGACGATGTGCGCGGAGCAGCCACAGTAGCTCTGCGGGCAGGGCGAGGCACTGCCGCGTCGAGAAGCTCAAGGCGAAGGCTCCCGACGGCCCGACGGATCTCGCGATGGTGCAGTTCCCTCTCAGCGGCGAGCTCTCGGACTCGATGGCGCTGCTCACGGCGAGCAGGTCCCCCCGGAAGAGGCAAGGCGACACCAAGACGGTCGGCGGGGCCCCGTGGGGCGTGCCGGTGCGCAAGCCGAAGCGGCTGCTGGACATAGCCAAATGATGCGACGAGGCCGTGGTGGATTCGACGGGAGGCGACGCTAGCGGGGGGGAGGGAGCTCATGCAGGCAGATAGGCTTTCTGCGGCTGCTGCTAGGCGGGTGCAAGGGATCCCTGAGCCACCACCTCCCACTCTCGTCACGCCTGTCTTCGTCTCTCCTCATCCTGGCCTTGGGCCCCCTCCGAACCCCACCCCTCCCACGGTTCAAATCCAGAACAGTCTTGGAGCTGGGCCTGCTGTTGGTCTTGGTCGCCTACCGCCTCGCCGTGGTAGGGAGGAGGCCGATGGACGGGTGATGCTCGAGGTAAGTCTTGAGAGGGATGGGGCCCTGGCTCTTTTCGGATCTCCGTCCCCTCTCGGGACGCCGCAGGTGGTGCCTCTTCTCTTGTAGTGACTTCGGGTGCACCTCTCAGGCACGGTATATCCCTGAGGACGATGCTGATGGTGGCAGCCACAGGCTGCGCGCCGTCACGTACGCCGCTGGGCCCGGGCTGCCCCGCTGCCAGCGGCGGCAGTCTGCACGCTGGCGCAGCTCAGGCCTCGAGACGGAGAGCCTGGGCGCCCTCTGCGGCTCGTCGCTTGGAGGGATGTGTGGAGCCCCTGGGTCAGTCATCTTCCCACCCCTCCTCCTCCTCCGCCTCCTCCTCCTCCTTCTCCTTGTGCCCCTGCTCCTCATCTTGCTCCGCCACCTCCTCCTACTACTATTATGTCCCCCCTTGCCGCGTTTCCATGTTCCCCCTTGTCCTCTTCTTCCCTCCTGCCTCCTCCTGCCTCCTTTTCCAAACCCACCTCCTCGTCATTCCTTGTCCTTATACATGGCGCTACCTCGCCTGACCACCAAACGTGTCGGTAGGGCGGGCAGGACGCTTCGCCTTAGATGTCCTCGATCGCGGACCATCCATCTAGCAAATCTCCAACAAGTCCCAGACATGTGAGGCGAGTGGTTGTCAAAATCGAGCTCTCGCCTGGGCGCCACGCGCATTCGTCGTGGACGCTTGCACCAGCTGCTAGGATGGAGCGCGGGTCGTTCTCAAAACTGGACTCTCTCTCTCTCTCTCTCGCCTGAGCGCCGCGCACATTCGTCCTCAAAGCTTGCAACCGCTCCAAGGATGGAGGGCGGCTCGTTTTCTCACTGGGGCTCTCGCTTGGAATTCCCCGATTCTCGAGACCAGAAGCTTTGACCTATGTAACAATTGCGCGGATGGAAGCCAGCCTTTGTTCGAACCAATCTTTCGCCAGGCCGTTCCTAGGAAATTCATTGCCGTACGTTTACGTTATCGCAACCTTTGCAAGCATGATGGTGCGCTGCTGTTTCAAGACAGGGTTTGTTCTGGACACCTGTTTGAACTGTGTGATCACAAATAAATGTATTCCATGCTGCCCGCTGGAACGATGCATGGCAACTCCTGTTCAGAACGGGATTCTCGCCTGAACGGTAGGACCAATGGGCCAGGTGCCGGTGCTGGTCTCTCAAGGGGGCGCTTTCTGTGGTGAAAGGGAGGTCTGTTGTAGGGATGTTTGAAGAGGGGCCTTGGGACGGGAAGTTCTGTTGCAATCTCGTTGACGCATGTTGGTTTTAAGGTGGTCCTCCTCCACCTCCTCCTGCTCTCCCCCTTCTCGCCCTTCGCCTACCCCTCCTCCCATGTTCTCCTCCCCCCCCTCTGCCAACCTTCTGCTCCAGCGAAGGGGCCTACGCCGACCGACCGACAGACCGACCGAACCGCCGACGCCGACGACGGCGAGGTCGGCGGCGACGGCCACGGCGATGGCCGCGGCGGCGGCCACGGCGGCCGGCGACCGCGGCAGCGACGACGACGGCGACGACCACGACGACGACGACGACCACGACGACGACGACCACGACGACGACAACGGCGGTGGTGGGCACGGCGGCGGCCGCGGCAGCGACGACGACGACGACGACGACGACGACGACGACGACGACCGACACCGCCACCGCCACCGCCACAACCGACGGCTCTCGCCGGGCCTGCGCCGCTGGGTCTGCGCCGGCGGCGAGCAGCGCGTTCACGGTGTCCAGCGAGCCCTCCTGCGGCAGAGGCGCTTTGGGCCCCCTGGCCGCCGCCGCCGCCGCTGCTGCGTCGATCTGCGCTCGATGAGTTCGTCCTCCTCCTCCTCCACCGCCGCCTCCTACTGGTCCTCCTCCACCTGTTCGTCGTCCTCCTCCTCCTGGTTTTCTGTAGACCTCCTCCGCCGCCCTCCTCCGCCTCCTGGGGCTCCTGCCCGTGCCCCCTGCATTCCTCGCGTACGGCTCCTCCGCCTCCTCCTCCTCTCCTCCTCCTCCCCCCCCCTCCTCCTCGTCCTCCTCCTCCTCCTCGTCCTCCTCCTCCTCCTCGTCCTCCTCCTCCTCGATGGAAAATAAGGAGGGAGGAGTGAAGGAGGATGAAGGAAAAAAGGAGGAGGGAGGAGAAGAAGAGTGAAGAGGGTGGAGGAGTAAAAAGAGGGAAAAGGAGGACAATCTAGTTCTACATCGCGCGCACGATTTACGCGAGAAGACATTGGGTCACTCCGATGAGAGAGCTGTCGCCAACTCACCGACACAGCCAGTGCCCTTGGAGAGGGAACATTGAACTGCGGGCTCGTCTGACTTCCGGATCACCGGCCTAAGCTGGTGGAGTATCAAAGATACTCGTTCAGCCGCCTCTGTTGGAGTGAGGAGTGGCCGCGTGAGCCTCTACAACATCGGTCGCATTCACTCTTCGACCCTCTCCTCCCTCTCTGCCCCCGCCTTCTGATCCCCTTCCTACATACACTCTTCCTTCTCTTCACCCTCATCGTCCTGCTCCCCTCGTCCTCCATACCCTGAAGCTCCTCCTCCTCCTCCTCCTCCGCCTCCTCCTCATTACCTCTTCATTGCCTCAAGATACGCCCTCGTCCTTTTGGGCCGGTTGTCTGGGGAGATTTCTCGAAGGAAGCGGGAAAGCGAGAGCACAACTTGGGCATGAGCGGAAGAGGGGGACCAGGAGGGAGGAAGGAGTGACGAGATGATTTGCCATCGCCGCGACATATCGACGCCTGCAACGATGGATGGATGCGCAGCGGAGCCGTGACCTGCAGTCTGCCCGCCAGTGCAGAAGAGCGGTTGCTCTTGTCAGTGCGAACCCTCGTTGAACCCAATCACTGCGTGGCGCCAAGGCTGCTGGCCCCGGGGCAAGGGATGGGGGCGATGACAGGGGGGTGGAGAAAGGTGCGCTCTCTCGGGGGCGCGCTAACATGGATTAGCGATCCATGGATTTGGCGCGCGGTCGCCAAATCCATGGATCGGGGGAGGTGCCCTCCCCAAAATGCGGCCGGTGCCGCCTCGTTCGGCGGCGGAAATCAGCGATTTCCCATGGAAACGAGACCCGTCGCTAATCCACGCCCTCTTGATCCATGCTTGCGATCGCCTGCTCTTTGTTCCCTAGATGGGCCCTGCTGCGGCCCCTACTGGAGCCGCAAAAGCGCACGAAAAGTCACGTCCCCCGGCCCCTCGTCACCTCCCCCCTTCCACGAAGCAGCGCCCAGCTGCCGCGGGCACAGGGGACGCCCGGGAGAGCTGCGAAGACGACTCTCCGCCCCGAGCGCGGCCCCTTCCCGGCCGAAGGCCACGTGCAAGATCGGAGGAGGAGAGGCCGACACTCGGCTCCGGGGACAAGGGCGGCGCGGCTGCCTCGCACCGCGCCTGCTCCGCCCCACTGGACTCCACTGCGCGCCAGAGCGACCCGAAGCAAGAGTGGCCTGTGGCGGCGCGGCTTCAGAGGGCCGCGGGCAGGCCAAATCCAAGCGCGCAGGCAAGTGCGGGGGGGACCCTGTGAGCCCGCGCGAAAGGTCACTCTGGCGGATCACCCTTACGCGAAGCCGATGGACGCCGTGCTCCGCGAAAAGCTCGAAGGCCGTGTCTAGCAGTGTGCGCTCGTGTCGTGGCCCCTCCTTTTCTGAGTCATGGGCTCCCGATCAGAACGCTCGCTCTTAGCTTACGGGGCTAAACAATATACACCACCACCACCACCACCACCACCACCTCTCTCGCCCTCTCCCTCCCCCGCGAAAGAGAGGAAGAAGAGGGAGGACGAGTGGAAGTGGTGGTGGTGTACATTCTTGGGACCCGCATGTTTGAAACAGCATAACGGCATGAGCATGAAATTTTAAAGGTCCGCGCGGATTTCTTGGATCCGCGTTGCCCCCCCCTTCCCTGGCGCGCGGAGCGGGCCAGGGGCGGCGCTGGATGCGCCGCCAGGGGGAGCGCAGATCCAAGAAATCCGGGCGGAACTCCGAAAAAACATGCTTATGCCCAGCAGTAAGCATTTTGGATGAGGGTGGCGCCTACCACGCCCCAGGCCCAGCAGTTTGCATATTGTCTGACTGCTGCTCTTCAGTAGTTCTGGAGAGACCCGAATCCAGAGGGAAAAAACCATATCATTCTCGTTTGATCTTGTCGAATCAATTCTCAAAGCTTTCTTCGACCCCTTCTCGCTGACGACCTTTGCCGACTGCGCCGCAAGCGGCATCCTCGAACTCAAGGCAGCGACGGGTCGACGGCGGCGCCGGCGCCGACTGGCAAATCCCTGGGGCGGCAGGATCTGAGCGCCGATTGCCTCCGAGGGCGAAGTGCAACGCAGGTCGATGCTGGCGCCAAAGCTGAGCGCCAGGCCGACAAGTTCTTCGTGAGGCAGGGCTGGCACGATTTCAGCGCCGATTGCCAAGGACGGCGAGGTGGAACACATGTGGGTGCTGGCGCCGACGCCGAATGCAGTTGTTCCTCTCGGCGGGGCGGGCGGCTGGGAAAAACTCGGGACGTTGACGCTTCGCGACCTGGAAACCGACAGCGTGTCACGCCGAGGCGTGGTTGGCCAGAACCGACGGAGCGACACGCTATCCCGTAATCGACCGTTGGTGGAAATGACTGCGCGGGTTGTGGTCGCGGTTGTGGCGGTCGTCGTGGCGATGGCGGTTGCGGCGGCGGTAATGTTGATAATCAACATGGCGACGGTTCTCTTGATCCCCCCCCGCTCGCATCCCGACCTGGGCGTAGTGTCTTACTCTCGATATAGGGCTTCTTTTTTTACGGCACCGAAGCGGCTCCAAGACGAATCGCACTTGGCCAGACTCCAACATGAAAGCACAAAGCCGCCGTGTAGATCCGCATGCGACTGCAGTCCCCGCTCTGCCAGGGGGACTGCCGAGCGGGGAGCGGAGGGGGCCCTCTTGCAACGGCGGGCCCCGGCCACGAGCAGGCTCTCCGACCTGGACAGGCGGAGCGGCCCGAAGGTCAGAGAGCCTGAAGAATGGGAGCCCCGTGGACCTCTCCTGGGGCGCGTTTGGGTCGGCATTTCGAATCGGATTCCGCCGTGGCGGCCAGGGGCCCCCCAAAGCACACGACGCTTCCGAAACGTAGAATGCCTGCAACGATGGACCCCGAACAGCGCGTGTCTAGCAACCTAATGTTGTGCAACCTATGTGGCGCGACACATGTTGCGCAATACGCGCTGAACAATATAGGTGGCACAACCTATGCGGTGCAATGTAAGTTGCGCGCTCCGGGTTGCGCCATGTGTGTTGTGCAATTTTGTGTGGTGAATTCGATGTTGTGCAGTCTATGCGGTGCAATTCGCTTGCCGAACTTGAAGTTGTCAACTGCACTGTTCGCGCGCTCATCCCACCCACCCACCCGCAACTTGGTTTGCAAAACCCATGCGGGACCGAGCACAGATATAGCTCCGGGGTCGTCTTGGAGCCCTCGGGAGCGTCTCAAGAGCGCCCCAAGAAGGCCAGAGAAGCAAGACGGCCGACGACGACGACGACGACGACAGCGGCGACGACGACGACGCCGACGTCGACGACGACGAAGACGACGACGCCGACGCCAACGACGACGGCGAAGACGACGACGACGTCGCCAACGAAGACGACGACGAGGGAGGAGGGAGGAGGGAGGACGACGACGGCGACAACGACGACAACGACGACAACGACGACAACGACGACAACGATGGAGGAGGGAGGACGGCGACGACGCGAACGACGAAGAAGGAGGAAGGACGGCGACGCCGACGACGACAACGACGAGGGAGGAGGGAAGACGACGACGAGACGACGACGACAACGACGAGGACGACGGCGACGAAATAGGAGGGACGACGACGAGACGCCGACGACGGACGACGACGGACGACGACGAGGGAGGAAGAGGAAGGACGACCACGGCGACAACGACGACGGAAACGACCACGACGCCAAAGAGGACGACGATGACGACGAACACGAGGAAAGACACAGGACGACGTAGGCGACGACGACGACGACGACGCGGGAGGAAGGAGGACGGCGACGACGACGACGACAACGACGACGACGCCGCAAGAGCGCGCGCGCGCGCTTTTGTTGAAAATCCGTGTTGCGAAACCTTGTGTTTTTGTAAGTTTTTTGGACGCGCGGTTCCGAAATCCTTCCGAAACCGATGGGTTTTGAATGATTTCGGCGTCCGCGCGCGACGACACGCGCGTCTGCACTTCGTCCCTTTTTTGGTTGCAGAGGATTCTCGCGACGGCACACGCGCAAGGGCGTCCGACAGATCCCGACATGCGCGCGCGACGCCCGTTCGGTAGCATGTTGCGAAAATCTTAACATCCAATGGTTGTTTTTCAAGATTTCGCAACAGCTCGCGCGTAAGTTTGTTTCTTAAAGCAAAGCAGTGTTACGACACCCTGTGTTTGTGTATGTTGTTTGTAAACTCCATTGCGAAATCCTTCTGGCACCGAAGGTTTTTGAAGGATTTCGGCATGCGCGCGCGACGACGCGCGCGCGCACTTCGTCCCACTTTTTGCGAAGGATTCGTGAAACAAGTGTTGTGCTAGAACAAGAGAAATGTCACCGCATAGTGTTTTTTACAAGGGAACCTCAGGGGGGGATACCGGTTGGCCTGGGACATTGTGATTTCATATGTAGGATGGACATGTGGTCAGACTCATATGTGATTTACATGCCCGGAATAATATGTGGCGATAACGAGGGGGGGGGGTAGAGTCTATTCGTTTTTTTATAGAAAAGAGAATATACGCGGTGCAGTTGACTACCCTGCACCGCGCTTGACCACCTCCACTGCTCGCGTAAACGTCCCACCCTTCCACCCGCAACTTGTTTGGAAAAACTCATGATGCGGGGGGCGGCGGCGCCACCGATGACGACATCGACGATCGCATCCTCACTTCCGGTGCTCGTCACCGTGAGTCGATGATGAAGGTGAGCAATCGACGATACTCGGACGTGCGCGATGACAAGGTGACGTCGGCAACGCCTGCAACAATGACGAAGATGGCACCAGCGACGACGATGTCCAAGAGGGCGACGGCACGAACGATAACGGCGCCAATGATGGCAAACACGTTGACGATGCGGATGTCAATCTGTCGATGAGGCAGGTGGTCGCGGTGATGCTGACAAGGTTGAAAAGGAAATCCGCGCGCGCGGAAGTTCAACAAATCCGTCAGACTGATCATGCGCGCGTGGCGGTGCGCGCCTGTGACCCGCGTGGTATTTTGTGCAAGGGATTCGCGCCCTCGGCGCATGACAGGAGCATCGCGGGTGCCCCGCGCGGTGACATGAAATCGCTGCACTTGGCAGAATTCGCAAGAATCCGATGGTTTTGTATGATTTTAGAACGAGCGCGCGGACAGGAAATGTGCAACAAGTTTGTTGCAAAACCCTTGTTTTTCTTGGGTAGGTCGGTATGCTGAAATGCCTGCAAACACACTGTGCTTGGTACGATGTTGACATGGACGCGCGCGTGATGACTTTGTGATAAACGGGTGCGCGCGCAAAGTATTCTTTGCAGGGGATGGCGGGGGGAGAGATACCGGCTTGGCTGGCAAAGTACGAGCTCACAGCTAAGATGGGCGGACATGCGAATTGCAATGCGAAAAGGGGGACCGTGAACTTCGGGAAGGGGTTGAGTCTGTTTTGTTTAGACAGGAGAATCTATATATATATATATATATATATATATATATATATATATGGTGCGTTCGGGCTGGTGCAAAATACATATATATACACACATATTGTACACTCTATGTGGTGCAGTATATACTGTGCAACTATATGTGGCGCAGTACGTCTATGTTGTGCAATGTATCTTCCTAGTCTGCCTCCTCCACCGCACCTTCCTCGCTTCGTCGTGGTTGTCCTCCTCCTCGCCCTTCGCCTCCTTCACCGCCTCGTCGTCGTGCCTCTCCTCCTCCTCTTCCTCCTCCTCCTTCTCCTTCTTCTCCTCCTCCTCCTCCTCTTCCAGTCTATGTGGTGCACTCTATATGGCGCAATTAACTTGGTGCAGTCTTTACGACGAGACGGCAACGGGGCGGCGACGGCGACGACATAACCGCCAGATCAACACATAGCCCCAGACGACGGGCGGCGACGAGGCGGCGGCGGGCCGGCGGCGGTGACGACATAGCCGCCAGACCGACACACCAGCCCAGACGATGACGGCGACGGGGCGGCGACGGCGACTACATAGCCGCTAGACCGACACACCAGCCCAATACTGTTTGGGGAGAGACTTCAAGACCATGGTCCAATACACATTTCTCCGGGGCGATTCAGCGGCCTGTGCATGTTTGAGCCGGGCACCGTCGAGCCTGCGCGGCCAAGTGCAGGGCGGTGTTGCCGTCGGTGTCCTGCCCCCCGGGAGCCCCTCCAGCGCCGAGGGCACTCGGCACAGGCAGGGGGCGGCACGAGTCACGAGACCACCGCTGCTGCACGATGCCACTCCTGCTGCTCTTCCTCCTTCCCCCTCCTTCTCCTCCTCTCCCCTCCTCCACCCTCCTTCCCCGTCCGCCTCCCCCCATCCTCCCCCATCTCCTCCCCCTCCCCCACTCCTCCTCCCACCTCCTAATCCTCCTCCGCCCCCTCCCCCGACCTCCTCCCCCTCCTCCCCTCCCCCTCTCACATCCTCCTCCTCCTCTCCTCCTCCTCTCCTCCTCCTCCTCCTCCTCCTCCTCCTCCTCCTCCTCCCTCCTCCTCCTCCTCCTCCTCCTCCTGCTCTCCTCCTGCTCCTCCTCCGCCTCCTCATTTTCCTCTTCCTCCTCCTCCTGCTCCGCATGCTCTTCCTGCTCTTCCTCCTGCTCCTGCGCCCCTGCTCCCCTGCTCTCCCTGCTCGTGCTCGTGCTCCTGCTGCGGCCGCTAGCCCGGCATGCCGGGCGCACGACGCACGAGGGAGACAAGGCGTCCAGCGCGCACCCTGGCGGACCCCAGCAAACACGGCTGAGTGGCCGCCGGGGTGCGCAGAGGGGAGCTGCCTCCCAAGATGTCCCGTAGAGGGCCGAAAACGAAACCGACCGCGGACGGACGTTTCACGGACCCTCGTGCTCCTCCTCCTCCTCCTCCTCCTCCTCGTCTTCGTCTTCTTCCTCCTCCTCCTCCTCCTCCTCCTCCTCTTTCTCCTCCTCGTCTTCCTCCTCCTCCTACTTACTCCTCCTTCTCCTCCTCGTCTTCCTCCTCCTCCTTCTTCTCTTCCTCCTCCTCCTTCTCCTCCTCTTCCTCCTCTTCCTCCAACTTCTCCCCCTGTCCTCATAGCCACCCTCCTCCTCCTCCTCCTCCTCCTCCCACTATCCTTCCTCCTCCCACCTCCCTCGGCGCGCAGAAAACGCATCTGGAAGGACGGCATCTCTGCAAAAAGTTCGCGGAGCCGCCCAAGCGTTCAAGGCTCTGCGTGCTCACCGACGAGCGGGGGGTCGACGCCGCGACACCAACGAGGAGAGAAGCCGCGCGGCAGCAATGACGCGACGCCTTCGGGTTGTTGTTACTGTGATATTTAGGGTACAGACCAAGAGGCTGTTTGTGATCTCAGATGGGGTGTTGTTCATCGGGTGCCACAGCAAATCGGACGGTGATAAACAATCGTTCTGGACATTGGTTAGGCTCTTGTTAGGATGGTGTTTATGACAATCAAGTGGGTATCGTGGAAGACATTGTATTAAACATCGGTCGGGGTATTGATTGCGAATTGCCTCGGATGATGTCTCTGATCGTGTGCCGGA